>JAOXNR010039589.1:0-52688 GCA_028571225.1 Parsonsia alboflavescens | reverse complement strand
CATAGCAATTGACCTACGGATTGTTTCTTGTTAACAACTTTCTCATCTTTATTCTCTCCTTTTTAATTGGTTTTTTTTAATTCTCTGTTTAACTTTATTTTTACAAACTCTTTCAAAGATTCCCCCTTTTGTTACTTATTAATTGGTTTTATTTAAATTGAGATTCAATTCCTTGTGGGTTCGACCCTACTTGCCCTAATTGCATTAGTTTTGGTGGATAGGTTTAATTTCTTCATTTTACGACGCACGGTCACTCGTTGTGTGCACTAGCTAAAGGGCAGGCTCTCTCCAAGTCCTATTGAGGCACATCCCTCGATTTGCAACTTTCACGTGGCCAAGAGGTGAGAGGGTATAAGATCATTATTTGGTGGGATTCATAAACAAATAAAAAACATAAAAAATAAAAAATAAAAAACATCATGAGAAATTCAACCCTAGGCCCATCATGTTATTTTTTCTCCTATTACTGAGCAGATTCGTTTCAAGATATGGGAATATGATCGGATAAATATTATTTTCGATTCCATTTGGAATTTTGTATTAAGAATCATTATAATTATAATCTCTCTTATATTTCATTTTTGTACAGCCATACTTATTCATCTATCAAAAATAAAAAAAAATTTCGCCGACAACAATTATAATAAGAAGAAGAACAATAGATTTATATATATTCCTTACTTACAGGTAACTTCTTGAACAAATTATTTTACATGTTGTTGGTAAGATTCAAATTATTCTTTGAAATATGTATGAAAGTAGAAAAAATGTTTGAAATATTTAAAATGTAATAAATGCAAAAAGTAGATGAAGTGATATGGTAAAAAATGAACATACAACACTAGTTAAAAATACTCATTCTGTTTCAAAGAAGCCCTTCTGCACTGTACATTGGCACATTTGGTGTTTTCTTCAATTTTTTTTTATTATTTTTTTTTCAATTTTCAAACCTTGAAAATATGTTTTTTTTTTCATATTTTTTTTTATTCGAAAAAATATAACTTATTATAGGAGTGGCTTAAAAAACCCTTCAAGGTGACTTACCAGAATGAAATCTAAATAAGTAGAATAGAAGATACCTGGAGCATATCTAAATTACAAACACCTCTAGAAAGAAGAGATAATACAGAAAATAAACAAACTTTGCAATAATCGGAATGTGGACCTGCATTTGCTAGAGAATCTGCTACTTAATTTGCTTCCTCGTAGATATGAATGATCTGAAAATTCCCAACAGTCGTAAGCCTTTCAATACGTCTCATCTGCAAAAGCTGCTTCCAATTGCAAGATATAGTACTATTAACCATCTCGACAACCTACTTTGAATCCATTTGAATAAGGACATTAAGGCAATTATTGTTGATACAGAATTGTCGTCCCTTCTCCAACACTATAATTTCAGCTTATATGTTTGAACCCAAACATTTCGATCCAAGAAATGCCCCTTGAAACCTGCCATTTCCCAGTCTGACCACTCCCCCGAAAGAAGATTCACAGAGTGCCTATGCAATATCCTTTTCAGTAAGAGTTAGCATGACGCCAACTCCAATTGTCGGAGCTTTAAAATGGTTGTACTCAAATGGCTCCGATGTTTACAAAGGCCACCAAAAGTCTGACCTTACCGAACCCTACAAAGGTTTTGGATCGAGGATGAGGTCAAGCCATACCCTCAAAATTTTTCTTTTCTGAAGATTAAATGAATCAAATATTTTAAAATATATACATATAAAACTATTGCAATTGTAACAATGTTATAATAAATTATCAAATAAACAAACAAAGCTTGCAGTTCATGAAATTCCTTAACAAAATAAAAGAAAACTGATTTTGCTTTTATATATATATATATATATATATATAAATATAAATATATATATATATTTATATATAAAAGCCTGATCTTAAAAGTTAGGCCCTTAATGAGACCACATTTTTCTTCAAAATATAGGAAGAACCCTGCCAAGACAAATACTTTAGTGGGGATGAGAAGTAGTCGAGTGTATTAGGAATATCAATGGTTGGATTCGGGTTGAAATTCACTAAATTCATAATCCAACCATCGAAAATAAATTTCAATCATATTAATCCCATTCCCAACCCTCTTCCCACCCCCACCCCTAGCCCTAGTAACCCTTCAGGTTGATAACTTAATTAGGTTAACCCTCCCTGATTTTAGAAAAGCAGTTTATGTTGAGCAACCTAAAGTGTTGATGTATACGAATAATCCTGATATGTGTATAAGTTATACAAAATTTTAGATGATCTTAAATAGGCTCCGAGTGCATGGTATGACCGTCTTACTGATTTTCTGATCAAGTTAAATTATCAACGTGGTAGTATTGATAAAACATTTTTTACAAAGTGATTAGGTAATGCTTTTACAATAATTCAGATATATGTTGATGACATAATATTTGGAGGAACTACTAATGTTTGAGTGGAACAATTTTCTCTGTTAATGAAATTAGAATTTGAAATGACCATGTTAGGAGAACTAATCTATTTTCTTGGTTTGCAAAATGAACGATGGAACTTCCATTTGTTGAGCCATGTATGCCAAGAATATGGTTCAAAGGTTTGGGTTACATACTAGTAAACAAGTTGATAATCCTATAAGTGTAACTATGAAATTGACAAAGGATACCACCAGGAAAACTATTGATCAAACCAATTCCAAAGTATGATTGGTTGTGTATCGTATCTAACTGCTAGTAGACCTAACATTGTCTTCAGTGTAGGTATTTGTTCCTGATATCAATCTGATCATAAGGAATGCCCTATGACAGCAGTGAAACCTATCATAAGATATGTAAGTGCAACTAAAAATTATGGTTTGTGGTACTCTAATTATTTATATGTTATTCTTGCAAGATATTGATGCTGATTAGTCTAGATGCCAAGATGATAGCAAAAGTACCTCTAGAGGGTGTTTTGATATTAGCACTAATCTTGTCGAGTGGTAGAGCAAAAAGTAAAATGGCATTTGTCTTTCCACTGCAGAAGCTAAGTACATAGTACGAGGAAGTGGATGTACTCAATTGCTATGGATGAAACAAAGGCTATGTGACAATGGCATTGATCCGGTAGTCATAAGTGTTTATTATGATAATCTCAGTGAGGGTAATATTTCTAAAATCCTCTTCAACACTCTCACACCAAACATATTGATATCCGATATGACCTTAGGGAATCTTGTTGAACAAAATGTGATCACATTGGAATATATTCCCACTCTTAATTAGATTGCTGATATTCTTACAAACCCATGGATACTCAACGTTTCATCTTATTAAGAAACCAAAATGGGTTCATAGAATGTAGTTCTTGAACACATTATTCTTATTACATGCTTATCTGTTTTTCAACTGTTTTACACTTGACTGAAATGTGTTGTCTTCTTCTTTTATGTGATCATCAAGAACACTATCTCTTATATAATACTGGGATTTCAAGTGATCATAAGCTATGATACGAAGTAACAAGAGCTACAACTCTGGAAGCGTAAAGGTCATTGATTTACAACGTGTGAAAGTCACTATTTATATATATAAAAAAAAAAACCTATTTCTCTGAAAAGGACATAGTATTATTGTTGTTTCAGGAGGGATGACTTCTTGATGTGTATAAAAGCTATTTACTTTGTTGAGGATGTGGAAGTCAAACAGAATTGGGGGTGATCTTGTTTTGCAGAGCTAATGATCACCTGAATTCTTTTCACACACAGTTTTGTTGTTGATCGACTTTGGGAAGTGATCAGACTCAGACTCTCCCAGTCTTTGAGATTAACTTGAAAACTTATTATTTAATTCCCATAGATATTTCAAATTCTAAGAGCGTGTATTGGAATGGGTGTCAAATAGTTTGATTCTTATTTGTCTTATGAAATTGTTTTCTGATGTCAAACCTACAGGCAACTTTCAAGTCTTTTCATTTTTCATCTCTCTTCCTCTCTCATCTTTGTTCTTCTTCATTATCTATTCTTATTTCAGAAACTTCATCCATCGCTTCTGGACTCCGCTCTACTAAGTGAAAGGGTACAACTGCTACTGGTACTGGAAAGAGAAGGGCATCTGAATTTCTTGATGGGTCGGTGTTTTCTCCAAATTTGATCCCTCCTGATGCTTATGCTAAATATGAAAAGTTCCCCAAACTTGGGGTTTTTGTGGAGCTAGCTCTTGAAGTTCCTTGACCTGGATGATGACAATGTCTCTCACATCTCGGATACTCTGAAATGGGATCGGTTTCTGTCCTCCTCTGGTGTTGTCTATACAGATCTGGTACAAGATATCAGTCTTTTATCAGACCAAGGGTCCTGAGACCCTTTTCTTCAACTCATTCATTCAGACATACCTAATCCAGGTTACCCCATCTCTTGTTAGTTATCATTTTAATTTGTCCAATTTAACTGATGGTCTTGCATGGGATAGTGAAGAGATTCCGATATTTGATATTCATACAGCTTTGGTTCCGAGTCTTTCTAGGGACTATGAAAGATTTCCACCGTGTCTATTGCCAGCTAGTATGTATCTCTTGCATCTCTTTATCACTGATTCTGTATTGCCCGCACATATAATGTGGTCCATTCATCTAATAGTGAATGTCGTTTGCTACACGCCATGCTATCTGGCAAACCTGTCTCTGTTGGGTCTCTTGTTGCACATATGACAGAGGTGTATAAAACTCTTTGCCATTTTACCGAGCTGCCTTACAGCTACCTAATTTCCTGTTTTTTCGCTAATGCTGGAGTCCCTCTGATTGGTGCTACTATTAGAGTAGTCTCTGCTATTGATGCTTAGACTTTGAAAGGTCGATCTGCAGAACGAAAACCTGGTGATGATGCCACCTCTGGCAACCAGACTGACCTTCCTCCAGAACCTGTCACAGTTTGTTTGCACCACATTGTGCAAACTCACGCCGAATTGTCAATTGCTGTCTCCTATCTCTTTGATATGATTGCTAAAATGTCTCACTCACTTGATGTTTTACCTGAATGAATGGTTACTGTGTTCTCTCCATTGTTTAATTTGCTTCCCAGCTCTCATCAAGGGGGAGATACCTTATCGCAACTGCTCTTACTTTGCCCCTGTGTTTCCAAAACAACCAATGCCTGCCGCACAAGCAAAGGAGAAAACAGTGCTTAATCGGGAAGAACAGCCACAAACTATTTCTCAATTGAATGTTGCCATTTCAAAGATTGCAGCTGACATGGCTTCTGGACAGGAAGAAGCTATTCAAACCACAGCTTCTTCAAGTGATTCCAGAATTCACAGAGCTAAACGGTTTTTAGCATCCTTGTGGGTGAACGGCAAAGGTGGAAAGACAAAAGAGGAGATCTGTGATAATGTTAATGAGACTGTGTATCACCCTAAATCTGGGAGGGTGTTCACAATAGAAGATCTGTTTTGATTTCTGCTTGGAATCCAATACATTTTATTAGTTCTTTTTAATCTGGATTGTTTAGATACAATTTCTTGTTTTCTGGATTTTTCATTTTGTGGTTTTAAACTGAGTATTGCGTTTTAAGTAGTATTTGCTTAATCGAAGTCTTTGATTATGAGCGAATAAAATTCTTTTTGCAGGATTGGGTTTATGTGATGAGAACAGGGAAATTATGCCCACATCAAGGGTGGAGATTGATAATTATGCTATGTGCATAATTTCAAAGGTTATTTTTATCTTCAAGATGTGATTTATATTTATTATATTTTATTGATGTTTATCATAATTATGTTTATATCTTAAGGGATACATGTTGCATATTTTAACTGAGAACATTACTTAGAGTGAATGTTTCAAGAATAAAAGAAGTGTCCTTATTGGACATTACTGTTGGAGACTCAAAAATTCTGTTCACAGTTCTTTTCGAACTCTATGATGGTATTGATGGCCTGAAATCTAAATTCACTATCCTCTATATATAGAATATGTACAGGCCATATGTTGTAAGCCTTAAGAGAAGAAATCAACGTTCTTTGTAATAGATAGAAGAGTTAATTTGTAAGTCTAAGACCCTAATCACCTACGAAAAGGTGATTTGGGATAAGTGATAGGCTTGGGAATAAGTATCAGTGGGTTAATAGTTGGACTCATCAGTAGTTAGTGAGGTGATTGTTTTTCTTTTTATTAGTTAGGGTTAAGTTTGTAATTCTCAAATCAAAGCTGTAATCATTCAGAGGATAGTGGACTTAGATTCATGGTTGTTTGACAATTCGAGGCTTTTTCCAATTGAGGTTTCCTTGTAAAAAATTCATTTGTCTCTTTGTTTATCGTTTTCAATCATTGGTGTTCCTAAATTTTCACTTTTTGCACATAGAGGGAATCTAATCAAGATTTTATAGTATACTTCTTAGGGACAAAGTCGAACCGAGGCTGCCAACCATTTTATAAACTAGGCACGATCCCTTCATGCTTTCATGACTCCAATTGTCACCAACTCACCTAGGCAAGCTTTTCTAAACTAAAAAGATCTTGACTTCGGTATCAACCATCATGATCCACATAGTTATGCCGACGGAGCTGCTTTTGGATTGAAACACTTCAAAGATAACATTAGAAGGTTGGTAAAGATTAAGACCAAAGTTGACTCTCAAAATTTCTTTGGACATGTACAAAGTATCCCAATATTTCCTTCATGGAGGAAATAAAAATATCGAAAGTAGGTAGCTGCGGACTATGTTATTTTTTCTCGTGTTACTAAGTAGATGAGTTTCGATATATGGGAATATGATTGGATAAATATTGTTTTCCAAATCTTTTTTGTATTTTGTATTAAGAATCATTAGATGAATCATACTCTTCAACATAAATTAAAGATATATTTCGCTAATTCCTATCTTTGTGTTTCGAAAGGCATCTAAATGATAGGAAATTTTGTCCAATCTAATATTTCCTAAATTTTTTATTTCAATTGACGAGCTCTTACCAAGCTTCTAGATGGATACCAAGGAAAACCCGACCTTTTTATTATTATTATTTTATTTGTTTCCCTATTTACTGTTCAAAGAAGAAGTCATTTTGTTAAGTGTATATCCACTTTCTACGAGAAAAGGTATAAACCTAACGGTTGGGTAACGAGATAATATAGATAGGAGGATCTTCCCTCAGGCAAGTGGCATATCGCACATTTACCAATATCGACTGCTTTCTAATTTTCGAAATTAGATTTATCGACTCACATTTCTTATCATGGTTCCAAGCCTTAACGTTTCGGAATGTTTTCTATTTTATTAATAGAAACCTGGATGAGTAAGCTTAAACGGGCATGACCGGGACAAAGTGAATCCAAATGACCTCAAGGCCCTAACCTTCAATACCTGAAAGTTAGATTCATGAAGCCAACAAGGAAAGTTGGGCAACGAACTTCTACCACTGACCAAGTCATTGACCTCCTAAATGAGCTCGGGAGAGGCCTTACCGGACCACGACCTTCGACTCAGCTAGCTCCAATCCCTCTCATACATCTTCCATGTCATGACCAACTGTCCGCGACTCCTAGTATCCCCCATGAGCCTACGATCACTCGGCTCAACCGCCCAGAAGAGATAGTCAAGACCCTCAAAGTCCACGGGTGGGTCACAAAGTTTGTCTAAAGATCGGTTAGCGAGCTCGTGGCTCTCGACCAGAGATGTGAGTGACAAGATATCCAAACTGCGGGAAAGTCCATAATTCTAGGAGCAATTGGTAGGATAAGATATAAACTCACAATTATCCTAATTGCTCACTATCACGTAATAGAAAACCCCTAATCAAAGAGGTAACTTACTTCATCTTAAAATATAATCAAATTATAATCAGTCTACAGACAAGGATAGTGTTTTGGGAGTCAATTACACAAGATTACCATCTCAGAATACTGACTTAGGCATTAGAGATCTTCCTTGGGAGATTGCCCACTCTGATGACCTACTACTTTTCTTCTCAAGTTGCGATCACAAACGCCATTGCGGTTCGGGGTGACCCGGAGGTTACAACCTTCAGAGCTGGGGACCTTGGTTGGGTGGTAGATGTGGCAGCAAAAGAGGCACCAGCGGTGCCCCTAACCTCACTAGTAGAAGCTCGTGGAGGAGTAGACTTCAGAAGCTAGGAGGAATTGAAACAAATTCATTGAAGGCAAAAAACAAAGAAAGCTCCCTACTAGAAGGGGGAATCCCCATAGCTCTCTTGGCATAGGGGAGGTCAAGATTTGCTGGACTCCCTAGTCTTTCGAGACGAAGGAAAGTGACGGGCCAGGATGGTAAACTACACCCAACCCTAACATTGTCAGAGTTGGCTAGGTCAATCAGGATAGCTCTATGCGTCAACTACTCGATTGTTAGGTTAGGAAGCTCGTTAAAGAAAGATTGATGCATGTTCCAGTCTGGACAAGGATCGGATCGGACTAGAATGCTTGAATAAAATTTGGGACAAGCTAGGCAATGCGAAGGCCCCAAAAATAAGCAATGTCTAGGAATAGGGGTATAGGTATTGTAGAAGAGTAGCCCCACGGATAATAGTGACATAGAGGACTATGTGTCCAGCACGCTGACTACAAGGGCACTCACCCTCCTCTGTAGCGAATATGTCACCTTTCTCTAGTCCCCTCTCCCCACTTATTTCAAAAATATCAGCGGTTTCTCAAGAAGGGAAAATGGAGAAGACCTCTAACTCAAAATGCCTATAAACCTTATTCTTGACTCGGGGAAGCCTTAGCAGAAGTTGGGGGAAAATAAAATACCCCATTATCCAGGTCAATAGGGGAACGTTCTACCTCTCCAGAATGGAGAGAAGGGGTGCTAGACCTAGAGGAAGCAGAAGACATCTTTTGACTTGGGAGATGAAAAGTTTCCAGAAAAGCGATAAAAAGAAAAGAAAACCTCACTTGTTAAAAATTCCTTCGATAATTAGGAAAACAGTTGTTCTGGGCACTGAGTCACTCACTTGATAAAGAAAGAAAAGAGATTCGAGAAAGAAAGCACTGGGTACTCCAGACAGAAAGGAAAGGATGTTGTAGAGAGAAATCACAAGAGCGGAGAATTCACAAGCAAGAGAAGGAGTTTACGTAAGTCCTAAAATCTTCAAAAGGCTCCTAATTTATATGAAATAAGAAGTCCTTTGGGTTGTTAAAAAGGAGCTGATAAATAGGGAACTAAGGCAACTTCCAAAACTGATGAGGCATGTCTCCTCCAAAAACTAGCCTTCAAAGGTCGCGACTTAATGATGGTAATTTAAGTGCCACGACATTTGAGGTTGCTGGGCCTAAAGAGGGGTAATGATTTACATGTTATTTTACATGTTGATGGTAAGCTTTAAATTATTCAGTGAAATATGAATGAAAATTTAAAGAATGTTGAAAGTAATTAAAATGTAATAAATGCACAAAATGTAGATGAAGTGATATGCTAAAAAATAACATATGTATAATGAGAAAATTAGAATTCTGTCTAGTGATCGAATTTTGTTTCTAGGTTTGATTATAGGCATCTTCAACTTTTAGGGTGACTCAGAGGTTATTTCTGAGCTCCATAATGTATTATCCTTATAGTAATAATAAATATAGTTCTTTAAGTGCAAGCTAATAAATTAGATTCATTCAAACCATTAAGTTTGGAATCGATGGGAGAAACGGGGTATGACTCAGATAGAAGTCAACCCAAATGGGCCTAAGGCCCCAACCTTCAATACTTCAAAGTTATACTCATGAAGTCAGCAAGAATAGGTGGGCAGCGACATGCTATCACCGACCCCCATGGTCACCGACCTCCTAAATGAGCTCAAGAGAGGCACCACCAAACCTCGGCCCACGACTTGGTAACTCCCAACTCGTCTCATACATCTTAAATGCCACAACTGGATGTGCACAACTCCTAACAACTCCCA
This sequence comes from Parsonsia alboflavescens, assembly GCA_028571225.1. NCBI lineage: Eukaryota > Viridiplantae > Streptophyta > Magnoliopsida > Gentianales > Apocynaceae > Parsonsia > Parsonsia alboflavescens. The sequence goes on along the minus strand of JAOXNR010039589.1, from coordinate 42,833 downwards.
TGAGCCTACTACCACTCGGAGCGACTTCTCAGAAGAAATAGCCAAGACCCTTGATGTCCACGGGCAGGTCACGAAGTTGGTCCAAAAGTTGGTCAGCGAGCTCCTACCTCTAGATAGAGTTGTGAATGGCAAGATATCTCAACCCAGGGAAACTCCACGATTCAAGGAGCAGTAGGTAGGATTCCATCATCCCACAACTATCCTAATTGCCTACTGTCACGTAAAAGTAGAGCCTAAATCAGGAAGGTAACTGATCTCTCTTTTATATAATCAAATGATACACAGTCTACGGATAGAGAACGCAACACAATACAATACACAAGAGACAGTCTCTTCGATAATTGATTACTCCTGATTTCTCTCAGAATACTAACTTAGGAATCTGATCTCTTCATCGGGCACAACCCACCTTTCGTGACTAATCTCTACTTTCTTCTCAAGTTGCAGTCTACTGATGTCATCACAGTTTTGAGGTGACATAGTGTTCAATTTTGAGCCCCACACTTTTGTCGCCGTCTATGGGAACCAGACGACAAGCTTAACCTTTTTATTACACAAAACAAATAAAAAAGCCTAATGACTCAAAGCTAACCTACATGCGTTCAATTATTGTGCCGAGGCAGGCTGCCCGACAGAACGCGATTGTGCACTGGTGAAACAATGCCAATAATGCCACCATCTGCCCAGGCTACCGACAACGATAATCCGGGGCCTGTCACTCAACAGGATCAACAAAGGCCAACACAGTCAGGCCCATCCCTGAGGGTCCCAGCTAGCCCTCCACTTGTGCAAGGAAGGCTTGAACAGTTGCACCCTGACCCTATTGATAAACAATCCTATTCTACAAAGGTCTGGGATAACACAAATGACAGTTCCAGCGGACCTCCTAGAACGAATGGTGGTAGTCCTAGTGAGAGTATCTGACGAGTGAGACTATATGTCCACTAGGCGCACACCGGAGCCTTCCTAGAGAAATTCACAGCCACCCCGAGGCTAGGCAGAGCTTGTAGAGCCTTGCCAGTCCTTGTTTCCATGAGCATGGAATGACCTCCGACCTCATGAAGTAGGTTGGGAAACAAGTCAAGAGCAAGAAATATCCCAGTAGACAAGTACACAACATGTGACCAACCTCAAGGAAACCCTAAACAATAGAAGACGTTACGACCTCAGAGATAGGGCTCATCCAAGTAGAAATGTTGTGGAGTCAGAGATAGGATCCTGAAAAGTAGGGGAGCTCGCTAAAAACTCCTCTTGAAGTAAGGATTCGACCTCGATGAAGCTTGATTGAAACGACGAGCGATAATGCTCAGGGCGGTAGCTCCCAATCCACTAAGAAGAGCAACTCCCCTATCCAATTAGTAGATGTAAAGAAATGTGGATCTTACCGAGCCTTCGCCGTTTGTCCACAACATCCACACTGCTCGGATGTCGCGAAGATTCAAAGCCCTACACCGAGAGGTGAAATATGATTGTATAGGGGAGCCTCAAAAGCACATTGATGAATATGTCTCCTACATAGAGACATTTGAGTACCCCAACCATGTCAGGTGTTAAGCCTTTCTGTCGACACTGACCAAAAAGGCCCAGTCCTGGTTCAAGGGTTCCCTGAAGCAGGCATCTCAAGTTGGACACAACTGAAGGAGCTATTCCTAAAGAATTATTAGAGCGGCCCGAGGTGCTAAAAAGGTATCAACAACCTCTTTACCGTTAAACAAAAGGTCGGAGAAAGCACCTGAAGCTACTATAGTCATTTCAACGACGAGGCAGTTGAGATTGAGCAGAAAGTGATGCCATTTACATCACTGCCTTCAAACAAAGTTTGCAAAAGGGGTATGTAGCCCTTAGACTGGCTGAGTAGCCAGTTAAAACCATCAAGGAGATACAAACGCTTCTTGAAAAACTGAAAAAGGCTGAGGAGACAATGGTCTAGAAAAAGATCCTTGGCTTTACCTCAGCCATTGAAAGAGACAACAAGGGGCATCCAAGGAGGCCACGAAAATAAAAGAGGGATATGAAAGACAGTCAATTAAAAGGAGGGACCTTGGACAACCAAAGGAAGACCATCCCCGTCCTTGTAACCACCCCTCTCAAAACGTGACAAGTAGAAATCCTGGTGGTCATGGAGAAAAGAGGACTCCCAAAGCCACCTGGGCCTCTCAAGAATCTTGCGGCCAAAAGAGACCCAGCCAATTTCTGTCACTACCGCAAGGACTATGGCCATCTGACCGAAGACTACTTCGACCTCAAATGGGAGATCGAGAGGTTAGTGAAAGAAGGTCACTTGCAAGAGATCTTGGCTAGGAACGCAGCCCCTCAAAATCCACCACCTATAGCACCAAAAAATCAACAACCTCCTATGCGGGAAATAAATTCCATTGAAATGAGGTCCAAGCAAGCCTGAGGGGAAGATTTAGAACACCTGACAGTGTGTCTCCAGATTCGAGACTTCTTGGTTTGCAAAATACTGGTGCATATTGGAAGCACCGTGAATGTCCTATAACGGAAGGCCTTCGACTAGATTGGGGCAGATAAGAGGTTTCTAATAAGGTTAGACACGGCTCTGATGAGCTTTCACGGCAGCATGCCCTATGCCGATGGGATCCTTCAAGTGCCAACGACTATTCGTGCAAGTGACAAAGAAGTCACTGAGGTCATGGATTGGATGGTGGTCGACACCCCTAGAACCTACAATGCCATACTAGGCAGAACAGGGGTTCATGGAACTAAGAGCAGAAATTTTTCTACTGAACTACAACATGAAAATCTAAGTCGGAGATACCTGGATTGTCCTAGAGTTGGACAAACAACTCGCTGTAAAATGCTACCTTGTTGAGGGTAATGAAGAGAGCTTGCCTAAGCTCGAAAAAGAAAACTGTATTGACCTCCCGAAAGGGAATGATGATTATTGAATCCAGGAGGCTAGTAGATTAGAGAAAGTGTTCCTTAACCTAGAATTCCCAGAGAAAGAGATCAAAATTGGAGAGTTATTGCCTCCCAAAATCAAACGAAAGCTTGTGATTTCCTTCAAGAGTATTTGAAGGTCTTCACCTGGCAGCCTAACGACATCCAAGGAGTGGATAGAAAAATTGTTGAACACAAGGTTGGGATCAAGCCAGGAGTCAAGCCAGTAAAATAGAAGAAGAAGACCTTTTCCCCTGAGCACAATGGGGTCATAGCTCGAGAAGTCCAAGCTCTTCTCGACATTGGAATTCTCAATGAGGTGGTATACCTTGACCGGCTAGCCAACCCAGATGTAGTCCCAAAGAAAGGAGGGACATGGAGGATATGTGTGGACTTCACCACAGTGAACAAATTTTGTCAGAAGGACTACTATCCACTTCCAAGTATAGATCACATGGAAGATTCGACGGCCGAGTATCAATGGCTGTGTTTCTCGGACGCATACAAGGGGTACCACCAAATCCCAAAGGTAGTAGATGATATAGAAAAGACCTCATTTGTTACAGAGGTCGAGGACCTTCTGCTACACCAAAATGCCATTTGACCTGAAGAATGCTGGGGCAAAATTCCAGAGAGCTATGCATAAGGTATTCAAAAACTAGCTCGGGAGAAACATAGAGGTCTATGTGAATGACATAGTTATCAAGTCCAAGACCTCTGATGATTTCATTAATGACATCAAGGAGGCTTTCCTGACCCTGGAGGCTAAGCACATGAAACTCAACCTAGAAAAGTGCACCTTCAGAGTTTCAGCAAGTAAATTCATGCGCTTCATGATCTCTGAAAGATTCATTCGTGCAAATAAAGACAAGATAAAAGTACAGCTAGAGATGGAACCTCCCAGGAACATCAAGAAGGTTTAGAGCCTAGAAGGAAAGATGGTGGAACTAGGGCACTTCATTAGCAAAATGGCGAACAATGGAGAAAAATTCTATGACATCATAAAGAAGCCAAAGTACTTCCAGTGCACCGAAGACTGCCAAGCAGCATTCATCAAGCGGAAAGACTTCCTGGGACAGCCTCTCTCACCGAGGTCAAGAGAGGAAATCTTGATGTATCATACTGCAACTGAGAAAGCAGTCAGCTCAGTGCTATTGTTAGAGAGGTTAGGACAATAGTTTCATGTTTATGTTATAAGTTGATAGCTTAGAGGTCCAAAAACTAGATATTTGGACCTCGACAAGTTCTTGTACCTCATTATTATCAGCTCGAGGAAATTAAAGCCATATTTTGAAGCTTACCTGATAAGAGTGTTAACAAATTTACCACTAAAACAAGCTCTAGCCAAGCTCAGGCAGAATGATGAAGTGGTCCCAAAAGCTCTCGGGATATCAAATTCAATTTGAACCAACGAAAGCAATCAAAGCTCAAGCTTCAGCAGACTTCATAGAGGAATGCACAAAGGCTCTAGTGGAGCTTGCAAGCACCTATGAAAGTAACGTTTGGACAATGTCTACAAATGCTGAACAAAGAAAGAAAATTCAGGTGTGGAAATAGTACTGATCAGCCCTAAGCGAGTGAGAATCCCTTACTCTTTGAAGTATAACTTCCCAACCTCGAATAATGAATCCGAATATGAAGCTCTCTTAGCAAGTCTAAGACTTATAAGAGCTCTCAAAGTGCATAAATTGCACTTGAAAATAGCCTATGACTTTCATAGCCAGCTAGGTTGTTACAGAATATGAAGCTAGAAAAGATAACATGATGAAGTATCTCAAAAGAGTAAGAGATATCACATCCAAGCTTGAGTATTTCCTCATTGAGCAAATACCCAGAGAACAAAATGCTAACGTAGATGCACTATCCAAAGTCTATCGAGTGATAGCTGAATGCAAAGCTATTGGTAGAATAACTACACTCTCCAGGCATAAACCATGACGAGAGCTTGGTTATAGAGGATCAGGCAGACTCGAGATATCCAATCTACAAATTCTTCAAAGATGGCGACCTCATACAGGAATCAAAAGAAGCTCGGGGAGTGGGAAAATAGGGACCTCCCTACGTCCTAATAGGAGATGACGAGGTATACAGGGGGTTGTATACTTGGCCATTACTCAAATGTCTAAGCCAAGGAGAGGGACAATATGTCATTGGAGTAGTACATAGTCTAATATGTGGATCACATATAGGAGCAAAGACTGTAGCTAAAAAGATACTGAGAATAGGGTATTATTGGCCCTCAATGGTTTTAGACATTGAGAAGAACATTCATAAACGCACGAGCTGCCAACTACATGGGAACAAATCACATGTGTCGCCAACAAGGTATCAATCCATCAATGCATTAGTACCATTTGATATTTGGGGCATTGACATACTAGGACCCTTCTCAAAAGGAGTGGGGAGTGTCATGTTCCTAATTGTAGCCATGGAGTACTTCACTAGATAGGTTGAAGCAGAACTATTGGTGATCATTTCATCACCAATATCCTAGTCCTTTGTTTGGAGAAACATCGTGTGCGGGTTCGGCATCCCTCGAGCTATAATATCAAATAATGGAAGACAGTTCATTGGCGACCCACTCAAAACATTCTAGGAGAATTTAAACATTGAACAGAGGCTGACCTCTATAGCTCATCGTCAAGCTAATGGGCTTGCTGAGGTCACGAACAGAACCATTCTGGAAGGACTTAAGAAGAGACTCACCGAGCTCGACAAAGAAGGTCAAACAACTGCTTGGCCAAATAAGATTCCAAGCATTCCAAGCATTTAACTTGTGCTTTGGCATAGAGGCAGTGATGCCATTAGAGGTTAGCATGAAGTCTTTCAAACTAACTAAATGTAATTCAGTCTTATACAAGGGGGAAAGAAGGGCAGAATTCAACCACCTCGAAGAGGTCAAAAACAAAGTAATGGAAGTAGATAGGACCTACAAGAGGCAAGTGACGAATTTTTTGAGCAAAGGAGTGAACATAAGACATTTCACAGTTGGAGAACTTGTCCTCAAAAGGTAAGACATTGGTAAACAATGTCAACTGATCGAGTTGCAAGAAAGCTGGGAAGGGCCTTACATAGTCCAAGAAGTCCACAAGGGAGGGAGCTATAAGCTCATGGATCTCGAAGGAAGACAACTCCTGAGACCTTGGAACATTTGTCATCTAAAGAGGTTTCATGCCTAAAGCTAACTAAGATTTTGCAGACCTCGGGAATCAACTTAAAAAGACCTGGCTGAGCATCATGGCGACCTCAGACGACCATACCAATATTTTAGTTTAAGCAAGACATGAATAAAAGATGAGTTATTCCGTTTTTAAAGCTTATCCGGTCTTCATTCTATGACATTTTGCCTCAAGTCCAATTTGCCTTAAATTCAAAATGCTAAAAGCAATGAAGTGTAGAAAGCAGAATACTTAGCAGAAAAAATAAAGTTTTTATAGAAAACAGAGGCCACAAACAAACCTGTACAAATATTTAGAAATGCAAAAAAACTTGAAGGGTCGAGTACTAAAAGGGCCTAATCATATTACAGAGCAACTCCAGGGTAGCCCCTCTGTTTCCTTTGGACGAGAGGAATATCACCATCATCATCCTTGTCCTCTGGGATGTTGAATGGGCCAGAGCTACCTAGAGGGATCCCACCTTTACTCGTGGTTTCTAACCCAATAGCACTAGAAGGACTTGCAAAAAATAAGGAAATGTGATCAGATAAAAAAGCTACATCAGAAATGGACAAGTGTCCTGGGAAAGGTTAAGTACCTAATATTTACGCATGAGGCGAGGGTAAATTTGAGCAAATTCATCCACCCTGCAAAACATGGCAATACCTTTAAGAGATACCATAGCTAGGGGGGTCACATACGAGACCTCTCAATCTGAAACCTTGACCTCCAGGACAACCTCCACGAGTTCCTTTCCTTTCCCTGTAGGGCCCCCGTTAGTTTGACCAACTTGGACCAGGACCTGAACAGTTGCGGCCTCCTTAGGAGAAGTTTTATGTAGATCCTCTTGACGCCAAGGAAGAGCAGTGACCAACTCTAGATGTTAGAGGGCAGCGTCATGTGTAGAGCTGGTCTTCAGCTCAAGATGAGTTTTCCTAAGGTCATCAATCACCTCAACATATACGCCCATCATCTGAGGCTTCATCATCTTCTCCAAATACTTCTGGAAGGCAGGAATCTCCGCTAGCCTCTTCATGGAAAGGTTGCCATCCTCATCGCAGAGGTCCTAGAAATCCTGCAGCTTGGCCTAAAGCTTTTAGGCAAGCTCTTTTTGCTGGAAGTCGGACTTAGTCAGCTCCGAAATCCTCTTGTACGCTACATCCAACGTCTCAGCCATGGCTCTGCAGTTGGCATTGGCTTCATCAAAATCATTTTTGCACTCAGATAGGAGCTTGGCTGATTCCCCAGTAGAAGCTACTAGCTTAGCATTCTCTTTTTCCAGGTGGGCCTTGGTATCCTGGAGTTCAAAGATAAGTGAGGCAAACTTCCTATCCACTCTGGCTTTCGTGGCCTACATCCTCAGGCTTTCCCCAAAGAGAATGTGACCTTATAAAAGAGAGCAAAAGTGGTCATGGCCAAAATCAAATGAGGCAGGGCCAATTGCAAATTTGCAAAGGATAAAGAAGACTCACCACAGTGTAAAGGGAAGCACCGAACTTATCAATATCCTCACCAGACAATTGCCGACAAATCCCTCTGTCAATTGAAGGAGCGCAGTCCATAAGGAAGGATTGAGAGTGGGGCCAATGGAGCACAGGGACCCATCTTGCAGCATCCTTTGTAGAATGAGTGGCCATGGTAGCAACTTCCAACCTCTTGAAAGTGTCCAAAACCTCCTCAGTGGCACAACCCAGAAATGCCAGCTTGGACTCAGAGGTCATACGAGCTTTCCCCTTTGTAGTTGAGCTTGGGCGAACCCTTCTGGCCAATTGGGGAGAAGATGAAGATGATGTAGAGGGAACCTTGATGGACCTGTCAGAGGCCATCATCCCAGCAGCCCCCAAATTCCGTTTAGAGGCACCCCTAGTAGTCTCAGCCACTACCTGTCTCTCCCTACCTTGGGGGGAATAGGAATGTTGGCAGTTAGGCCTACAATATAAGAAGCTCCAGCAGCTCCTCGAGCTCTGCCTGAAGGAATCGGAGCAAGTTCAGAATCATCGATGATCCATGATGTGGCCCTCATATCTGTGCCGATAAAGAAAAAGAAGAATCGTCAATACAAAGCCACGAGCAGATAAAGGCAAAAATCAGCTAAATTTGGAAAGGCCCCCTGCTAGAGGGAGATATCCCCAAAGCTCCACTAATCAAAGGGAGGTCAAGCTTTGATAGCTTCCTAAGCCCAATAGGACAAAGGAAAGTTTGAGGCCACACTAGGGCAGTATACCCTACCTTGACTCTATTACACTTGGCAAGGTTAATTAAAAAATTCCTATGCGGAACTTGGTTAGGGGATAAGCCAGGGAGCAAGTTAAAGAATGAGCAGTTGAGGTTCCAGTCTGGGTAGGGCTCGAATTGAATTGAATGACTCAGAAGTCGAGCAAGGAAGAAGAAATCCATCCATGGCCCCATTGAGGACTGGAAAGGACTTGTTAGCTTATACCTGGGGTTAAACTAAAGATACCTCTTGGAAGACTGGGAGGCCAAAATGACGCCAAGCTTATAAAAGCACCTAAAGAGCTCCAGAGAAACTGGAACTCTGTAAAGATGGCAAGTTGCTATGAAAGCGAACACCTTGCAAAGAGAATTTGGGACAAGTTGAGCCAAGGGAAAACCCTAGAAGTGGGTAATGTCCAAGAAGAACTGTTGAAGGAAAGGAAGGAGGATGCCTCCCTAGAGGTTAGAAGATCAAGGACTATGCGTCCTCTATGTCTACTGTAAGGGTGCTCATCCTTCGTAGTAGCGACTATTGCATTCTTACCCAGCCCCAACTCTCCACTGATGTTAAAAATCTCAAAAGGGCTAAGAACAGAAGGCAAAGAATAAGCCTCTGTTTCAAAAAGACCAAGGGTTTCGCTCCTAATGGAAGGAACTCTAATAGAAACTAGGTGTGAATAAAAAACTCCTTTCCCTAAATCAATGGAAGAAGGGGAAGGAGTTTTTTCTCCAATAGGAAGGGAGGGTGTCAGATGAAGAAGATGTCGCCGTTGACATCTCGGGTTTTAACCAGAAAAACTCAAAAAGATGAAATCTTTCAAAAGAAAAGAGTAGAAAACTTACTCGGTAAAGTCTTGGAATGTAAAAAGGGGCAGTTGCCCTGGAAAACTGGATGATCAAGCAAGATGAAGGAAGGAAATTTAAAACTAGAAGCTCTGTAAGTTCAAGCAAACTTAGAGAATGTTTAGGTAAATAATAAAAATTTCTAAGGACTACTAATTTATATGGAACCAAGAGTCTTTAGGACGGCCAAACGAGGCAACCATCCAAAGTTGAAACAGGGTAATTACTCGGAACTGATCGGGTCAATTTCTTCCCAAAAAATTAAATGGGGCAACTTCCCTGAATTAAACATTGCGACTTTCTAATACTTGAAACTCTTCAGTTCTCCTCAAAGTTGAAATAAAGCAATCTCCCACGACAAAAATGAGTGTTCCAGCTCCCCAAGAAGGCGGAAGGACATGTCTCCTTCCAGACATAGTCGTTACAGAATAAAATGGCATGACCACTCAAAGGTCACAACCTAAAGATGCTAGCCCCTAACACATGAAGGTCAAAGCTCGAGAGTAGCTACAAGGAAATGGCTCGATCTTTCAAGGGTCGTGACCTACAGATGGCAATCCCAAATGCCTGAAGGTTAGACCCCAACTTAATACCAGAAGGTCAGGCCCCCCCAACCTATAGATGGCAATTTCTAATGCTTGAAGATCAAGCCCCCGACCTGCAGATGGTGATTTCTAACACCTGAAGGTCATACTCGCGGCTTAGAGATGGTAACTTCTAATATCTGATAGTCAGACTAGCGAGTCCTGAGGAACGAGTGGGTAGGGACCTTCTACCACCAACCTCGGAAGCCACGGACCTAGAGGTCACTGACCTCCAAATGAGCACAACAGAGGCCTTACTAGACCAAGATCTACGACCTTTTGAGTCCCAATCTTGCTCATGTACCTTCCATGCCACGACCAGGTGTGTGCAACTCTGCTTGAGGCCGAAAAATTAAAAGCCAGCTTGTAGCTCTCTACTACAGACTTGAATGGAAAAGTACACCAAAGCTAGCCGTTACAAGGAATTTTTGAACCCGTTAGTGGCAACTACCTGAAGATGGTAATTTAGGCATCACAACCTCTAAGCTCACTAGGCCTAAAGGGGGGTAATGATTGGAGAAAGGGGTATGACCCAGATAGAAGTGAACCCGAATGGGCCGAAGGCTCCAACCTTCAATACCTAAAAGTCAGACTCATGAAGTCAAGCAAGGATAGGTGGGCAGTGACCTTCTACCACCTACCCTCAAGGTCACCAACCTCCTAAATAAGCTCGAGAGAGGCACCACCAGACTTTGGCCCACGACTTGGTAACTCCTAGCTCATCTTATACATCTTCCATGCCACGACTCGATGTGCAAGACTCCTAACAACTCCCATGAGCCTACTACGACTTGGAGTGACCTCCTAGAAGAGATAGTCGAGACCCTCGATGCCCAAGGGCAGATCACGAAGTTGGTCCAAAGGTCAGTTAGCACTCGTAGCTCTCGATAGAGACTCGAATGGCTAGATATCTCAACCCATGGATACTCGACGTTTCCAGGAGCAGTTGGCGGGATTCCATGATCCCATGGCTATCTAAATTGTCTACTGTCACGTAAGAGCAGGGCCCAATTTGGGAAGGTAACTGATCTCTCTTTGATATAATCGAATGATACACAGTTTACAGCCGGAGAAGACAACACAATACAATACACAAGAGACAGTCTCTCTGAGAATTGATTACTCATGATTACTCTCGGAATACTAACTTAGGCATCAGAGCTCTTCTATGGGCACAGCCCACCTTCGGTGACTAATCTCTACTTTCTTCTCAACTTGCAGTCGATTGACGTCAGCACGGTTTTGGCATGAGCCGGTGTTCAATTTTGAGCCCCATCTGGAATGAGTTTTTGATAAAAATAAAATGGACAAATAGTAAACAAAATTAGAGAGACATTAAATTAGAATTCAATATCGGCAAATTTTATTCGGAAATATTTCTCATTTTATTTGAAGTAGACCCTTCTGCTGCTTTTTTTTCCCTAAGAGACCGGCATGTAGAAGCACAGTCATGCATATATATCAATCTTTAGCTAGCATGACATTGGAAGTCGGTTGGAGCTTGCATGCCATAGGCCACGAGTAATTTATGTGCGATTCGTAAAGCCTTGTTGCCCAAAAGCTTGGCTCTTATGGCAGTTCAGAAGCATGTAGTAGCGTTTGAGTGTGACAGTCCTTGTAAAATTGCTCAACATTTGGTCCTGGAATTGCTCCCCTCTGCAGTTTGGGAAACATTTGTATCTAATATGTGAGCACAAACACTCAGTTTCTCAATTTCAATTGGACAATTTTGTTCTTCAAGCAGAGCGGGCAGAAATGCAGTTGGGGAAGAAGCGGAGATGGAGTTTCACTAGGCAGAAATGGAGGTTCAGTCGGCGTAGGAGACAGAGATGGACTTTCTTCTGGTGCTTGTTCAAGTAACATGTTGTTGCTAGAAGAAGAAACCAGATGTGTTGACAAGCCGTGAAGGAGGGTCAATGCAAGATCAATGTTGATATTCTTCCTCATTTTGCTGTGAGATTGTGTGAGTTGTGGTATAGGCTTTTTATACAAGAATGCCTTAGATGTCTAGTCTTACTTGGCTAGTGATAAAGACATGACATTTGAGACCGATAAGTCTTGAGTTTATGATGTTATGAAGGTAGGCGGAGAATCATCGTTGATCGTAGGGGAAAGATATTGGAAATTAAAGGGAGGGATGGATGCAAAAACATAAAAATAATAATAATTTTTTTAAAAAAATTGTGGCATATCGATACATATATGTGTATTGATGCGTGTTTTCACGGTTATAAGGAACTGCCATGTAGAACATCATGAGCTTAAAAATAAGTGCTTCGTTCCGAATTGAATGTCCATATTTCTAATTTTACTTATTCGGAAATGAATGTCTCATTTCCAAAATTAATTAAAATATTCTTAACAAATTGATATTCTTAAATGTAAAAATAAACTAAATAAACTAATTTCTAGAAAAAAAAAAAGTATACAGATCAAAATGGGATATTCAATTCCACATGGACAAAGTATCGAAGTTTAATTGAAAGTCACGTTTTACTAATTTAATGGTAAGGAGTAACATTAGGGATCAGAAGACCTCGAGTTAAGATACAATGAGGGTAGATGAAGTGTTACTATCGATCCTCGACAAAGAGGTGGGTGTAAAAATTGAAAAAAAAGTATGTTTAATTGAAAAAAAACAGAGAGAGAGAACGGTTCTTGTTCATGCGTGAGGAGGGTATTTTTGAAGCAGTAATCAAGATCATTACTCACCTTGTTGAAGCATGACATTCACAAAGACCCTAACATTGCTAGGTTTCGATTCCGTAGGTCCTAAACCCCAACCCTCGACTTTTTTAATCAACCTTTTGCAGTGGATTCACCTTGCCTTTGGATTCAACCCTATTCCAATGATATCTTAAGCCAAGATTCAAAATTATTCCAATGATATCTGTAAGTAGCATACATACTAATATCCTACACCAATTATGTGCTGAGATTATGTAAAAAATTTACGTGAAAAACCATCGCGTCCAGGGGCATTATCACCACACAATAATTCAAACACCAAGGACAGAAAGCATATTGCGTGAGGGGTCCTGATTTTTAATAGCATCAACAATATGAAGACATGAGAGATCCTAATTTAAGGACCTGAGTTCAAATGAGGGATCAAACCAAGAAACTCCCATCTTTGGCATTACCATCAGTATGTAGGAACCTTCTTATTTTATTAGTGTTGAATGCTCGAAAACTGTACCAACTAATCCAATGATCTTGGAGATTGATGCTGAAGAGACACTTTGCCGGAAAAAGTTGAAGAAAAATGACGGTGAGAAGTTGAGAATATTTTCTCTCTCATTTTTTCTTTTGATTCTATCTAAAACCGTTCCGTTTTTTCTTGTTAGACACTCTAACCGAATAGAAACGGAAAAAGGGAGGCAAAAAAATTAAAAACCCAAGAACACTTCATGATAAAGAAGTCTTATGAATAAATCAATCAACACTTGAATTCTGATTCAAATTCGAAATGAGAATCAGAGTGTTTCTGAATTTGAATTTGTCCTTATATTTCAGTCACGTAATTAACTCTTAATAACATCTTAGTTTATTCCTTTCAGTAAATTGGCATGAAATAAAGGAAGGAAACTTAAGCCTATCTAAGTTACGAAGTCCTCTAGCAAATAAAGGAAGTGAATTAAATAAAATGTAATGAATATAATGTAAGTTATCACAAGCCTCTTTTGTCAAGAAATCAACCACCTTGTTCCCTTCTCTGAATATATGAACCAAAGTGAAAACACCCAAAGCCATCTTCTCTTGAACTTCCTCAAGTTTTCGCTGAATGTGCCAAGGAGTTGAAAAATTCCCATTCACCATGTCTACAATACTTTTAGATTCCATTTAAATAATCACCTGTGTCCAATTTTCCCTCAAACAAAACTTCAACCCTTCCGAGACAGCCTCTAGCTCAGCCACCATATTAGTTGTTTCCCCTATGTAAATGGAAAAAGCTCCAAAGAACTGACCATTTCCCTTCCTTAAAAAACCCCTACAGCAGCTGTACCTGGATTACCTCTTGAGGCTCCATCCACATTCAGTATAATGGTATCAACATAACTTTCCTACCACCAACAGACCCTAATAGCTCTTAGACATTTCACTGCTACTGAGGTGTGGAAAAGCCATCCAAAATTCAGATCAGGAAAAGCATCTTTTATGCTGAACAATTTGTGTATAACAGTTCTGATAATGTTAGAGCTATAACTTCTAATCCCTTCAAGAAGATTGCACATCTAGCTGCCTAAATTTCCCTGCATACCAAGGTTGGCATAATCTTTGCCAAAGCACCCAGCTGCTTATCCACTGTAAACCACAAACCAATGTCATCTATGGTTCTGTTAAAACCGAGCTACTGAGAAAAGAAAGCCCAGGCCACCTTACCAATTCGACAATCTTCAAACAGATGTGAATAGTTTTCCTCATTGTTAAGACAATGGCACCGTGAAGCTAGTTGAAAGCGTAGTCTCCTTAAACTACTATTGAAGGGCAGAAAACCGTTCAACATCTTCCAAACAAAAATCTTCCAAGAAAAGGGTATAGCCTTATGCCAAAACTGAACAATAATTGTGTCACTATATTCTCCTTCCAAATGCTGAATACAAGAAGAAATAGAAAATTTACTTGTAGTAGTAACATTTTTACTTGTAGAAATGAATATTTGATTTATTTTGACCAATAGGGGTATGGATTATTTCTGCCACTAGGTTTGAATGTACTGGGAAAAAAACCCCCAAGTCATCCATGTTCCACGCGCCATGTGAACGAAAGTGATGAATCTTCAGCGTTGAATTCTGAACTTCCACTCTAGCCGCTAGCTTCCCCGTCATTAGCCAATTCTCATGCCAAGAAAAGAGATCTTCCGTAGCAGTAAGAACAGAAATGTGGGTTTCTACAGCCTCAGCTAACCCCTCCAATCTCCTCAATTCTTTGGAACCTCCAGCAGCCATGACCTCACCAAGCTGAAAATTATATTTTAGCTTAAGAAGCTTTATGCATCAAGAGCTCTCTGTACGAAATCCCCACCAATTTTTATATCCAAAAGCCTTAATAAACAGCTATAAGGAATGAATAGCTAACCCTCCTAATTCAAACGGCCTGCAGACCCGCTACCAATTACACCGAGCCTTCTTGAATCCATTCTCTAATCTACCAGGAAAAAATTGTGCAAATTTCCTCTCCACCTCCTTAATTACTTGAATTGGAGGATGACATGCTGTAAGGATGTGAGTGATAGTGGATTTCAAGACATATCTGATGGGGATCACTCTGTTACCAATTGAAAGCAACTTTTACTGCCAGCCCGCTATGTGCATATTAATCTTCTCGATAATGGCCTGAAAATATGAGATCCTTGAGCGACCAACAAAAACCCAACAGCTTAAATAGATAATAGGCATAGACTTAATTGGGCATCCAGTAATATCCTTCACCAACGAACTCTTGAAGACTCAGATAAATACAACGAACTCTTGTGGTAATTGATCAGCTGTCTCGACGAAGATTGATACTCTCCAAGAAAATGCATTAAATCAACCAGCTGGAGCTTTAAACCCTTTGTAAAGATGACCATATCATTAGTGAAACTGAGATGCGATATTGGATACCCTTGCCTTTTCGAGACAAAGTCACCCAAGGATCCCTCAAGTAGCATTTGGTTCAGTCCTCTAGAAAGTACCTCAGTTGCCAAAATGAACAATGATGGAGACAACGGGTCTCCTTGGCGCACTCCATGACTAGAGGAAAAGAACCCGCAGGATTTCAAAATCACCGTCATTGAGAAATGGTTAAAACACAAACAATTCTGAATTAAATTAAGAAAATGAGCTGAGAAACCAAACTTCTTTAACACCATTGACAGAAAATCCCATGACACCTTATCAAAAGCTTTATTCATATCCGACTTGATGATTAAGTCACCTTCGCTACAACTTTTATTTAGTTATTGCGAGAACTCTGAAGCAAGAAGGATATTGTTCTTAATGTTGCCCCTTGACAAAACCCCCTTGGTTTTCACAAATCAACCATGGCAACAGAAGAGAGAGTCTTGAAGAAAGAATCTTATCAATTATCTTCGATGAGAAATTACAAAGACTTATAGGTTTGAAATCCGTGAAGGATGAAGGACTTGCTACCTTCGGAATGAGTACAATCTGCATTGCTGTAACTTGTCGAAGCAGATGAGCCCCTGCCCAAAAATCTCTTATAGCTTGAATGATATCCTCTGCAATTAAGTACCAAAAGTCTTGATAAAAAGTGTCTGGAAAACCATCAATCCCTGGTGAACAGTCACGATCTAAAGAGAAGACAGCCTGTTTGACTTCATTAGAAGACGGGAGAGTCGCCAATAAATTGTTATCAAAGGAAGAAAAGACTGTAGGAATATCATTAGTGAAGTGCATTGGGTCTGGAAGACACCCAGTGTCGGGCCCTCAATAGAGATGAAAAATATTTCAGAGCCTCCTCCTTAATTGTAGACGGATCAAATAACCATTCCCCAGTTGAGTTTTGAACTTTACCAGTCTACATTTTGGCCTTTTGTGTGTGCCAAAACTTAGAGAACCAAGCTGTATTCCCTTCCCCCTCTTTTAGCCATTTAACCTGAGTTTTCTGCTTCGAGAAATTAAACTCATTTCCCTATTGAAATGCCTAATCAACCTGTTTGTGATGGAATATCTCTCTGTTCTCTACTGTAGGTGCATCCCTGTAAAATGGTTCTTTTGGTGCACAATCCAATTATGCTTTTTTAACATTGGATTGTACAATACCATAGACCTCTTTATTCCATGTTCTGAGACAAGTCTCTAACCGAATGAACTTGGTGGCCAGTTGTTGCAATCCGTCACCTTCAGTGTGTGACTGCCATGAAGCCTCAACAATTGCCTTAAATCTAGAGTGCTTAATCCGCATGTTTTGATACCTGAAGATCCTTGCTGATTGAAGAACCAAGCTTGTGACTGTAATGAGCAACGGTGAATGATTCGATGAGTATTTAGGAAGATGCTCAACTTGAGTGGAAGAAAATGTACTCAACCAATTAGAATTAACCAAAGCCCTGTCTAATCGTTTCCAAAGTGGTGGAAAAGTAGAGAGATACCACGTGAAATTCCCTCCTTTATATGGATTAAGTTCCCTCATGGCCCGAGGACTCGATACTGACCCTAATGACTCTTCCAATGAAAGGACAACATTATAATCCCCTCAAACAAGTCGAGGAATGCAAGCATACTGACTGATAAGAAGCATATTTTGCTAGAGATATCTTCTGTTTGCGTAATTACACTTTGCATACACAACTGAAAATAGGTAATCTTCACAAAAAACTGAACTTATTTCATGAGTAACAGCCTGATGCAAATCTGAAAGGACTTTCACAGGAATTAAATCCGACGAAAACAACCATATTTTCCCCAAGGCACTACAGTAATGATTCAGCAAGTTTAATGAGAATGCAACATTTGAAATCCTCTCAAGAGCAACGAAAGCTTCCAAAATTATAATAAGAAAAGGCTTATAGTCACTAATTAACTGTTTCAAATGTAGAATAGAAGTATCGTTCCCAATACCTCTTATATTCCATATTATGCTCTTCATATAGAATGACTTACAAAATCATCTCCCTTGGTCTGAGACCTTGTCAACAGTGTCAATGGAGGGATTTGCTTCTTCTTATTCACTCTCAGACCAGATTCAACAATGCTTGCAAAGGGAGGAAGAGCAACCTCCAAAGCAAGTCCTATTGTTGGCAATGTACTGTCCTCTGCAACTACTAGATCAAAATCAAACACCAAACCCAAACCTTCCTCGACTTCTATAATAACCTCATAAGAGGGGACAACAGCAGGCTAATCATTAATAGACATATCCCCTTCTTGCTGGGGAATCTCCTCTGCAATTGCCGAATTACTCTCTGTCGCAACAAAAGTCTCCAAATCAACTTGCTAATGAATTTTTGTGGTGGAACTCGCAGTTTGATTTTGCTCAAGAGCAAAACTTGCTACATTCTGAATTGGAGAAAGATGGAACTGCAACAGAGAGATAATTTGCGCGTCAACTAGAAAAGCCGCCAAAGGGTCATCAATTAGACTTGTAACTTTATGAACTTTAGGTGATTTCAAGATCAGTAGATCCTCCGGGACCGAACAATAATTCTTCGACAGAGAGGGAGTTTTTGTAGCTGCAAGATCATGTTTCTGAGTGCTATGCTTTCCATTAGTATGCGATTTAATCTTCTAGATAGTCAAATTATTAACATGACTGTTTCTGATTGGATTTCTTGATAGGCTACAACAACTTTGTATTCAATGTGGACTGCAATTTTTCCAAGTCAAGACTCTATTCCACATTTTGTTTCAATTCTGGATGCTTGATCCAGCAAACATCAATTACATGACCTATCTTCAGACAATGTGAGCAATATTTGGGGGCATCTTCGAAATGAATACCTGCCAAAAACCATCCTCTGCCTGGCCAACCCAAATCTGTTTCGGGAACTTCTTTAGCAGATCAACTTCGACACAAACCCGAGCAAGGCTAGGACCCATCATGTTAGCCGTTGGAGCATCCACCTTCAACGGCTTGCCAGATATAGAGGCAAAAGAATACAGTATTTCTTTCCTAAACAGATAAATTTGCAATTCAGGAAAACCGATCCAGACCGAAATTATTGAAGGCAACGAATGAATGTGAAAATTATTCATTCACTTCAGAATGTGGATTGGAATTCCATTAAGACTCCAAACTGCTTTCACCCATAACCGACAATAATCCTCCTCAAGACGAACTTGAATCAGAATTTGACGGCCATCGATCAAACCAATGGAGAACTCACACTTCAAACTAATGGTATTGAATTATTTGCTAATTATCTCAATTAACAGTTTACCATGTGAGAATTTTCGAATGAGAGCATGCTTGAACGGTACAGAGAGTTTGTCAAGTTCTTCTGCAGAGAAGAAAAATGTGCTTTCTCCCTTTTGGGTTTGCACCTGTTTTAAGGGGATTGATTCAGGAGGGGGCCGGGCTTGGAAGAGTGAAGAAAAGGATCTCTTCACCCATGGATTAGGGCGTTCCTCCTAAGGAGGAGCCATGTGCGGTGTAGCCGCCATTCGTGCCTTGGTGGAGGAGTGTAGTGGAAGTAGGGGACTAGAGAGAGAGAATTTCGAATCAGAGCCTACTAATTTCTGTTAGAAATCGCGGCACATGTTGTACTCGTAAAGTTCAATCTCTCAATTCTTGGCTCTGAGTAGACCAACTAAAATGGAATAGATAAGTATCTCATACCTATTTATTCAACCATGGCCATATATTTCATACTCTCACTTAACCAAGAATAGTACACATCTCTCTCTAGTTATATAAGTGGGATAAATCATATCATAATCATTCTATATTAGACCACCATCAATTATGACATACTCAATAAGTGGCTTCATTGTCCACTTAGTTAAGAGTGATATTTCAAAATATGAAATTATGCAAAATTTCATTCTGGAATCTTTGATGACCTCATGTCAAAAGATCTGACATTTAGTACCATGAAATCACTTATGACACTCATATAAAGATCCATATATGAAGTGATTCTACGACAGGTCAATTTAGTACACAATACGCTTTATGAACTTTTGTGATGATTTGATATTGCCAACGCATACTGGCCTCAACATATTTGTGATATCCTAATCATAGAAACATTTGAGTAGGGACAATATATAATTTACTTCAGAAAATGCAGATAATAAAGCAATTAATGATACTAATAACATCATGATACGAAGTTTTGACAATTAATAAATATTTATTTTCTTCCAAAAATATAATTTTACTTATGAATTCAATCTCTTTTTACACACCGCTCAGCTAACCCCCCTTAAAACCCCATTCAATGTGTGGAAAGAACTATGATCTATGTTAAGAAAGATGGTAGATGAGGTGTTTACATATAATTGATAGTTTTTTTTGTTCAAAATTTTAATTTAATTATTTAATAAATATTAAAATATATTATTTATATTAATGATTAAATTAATCAAAGTAAGTTCAAATTATTGATAGTACCAATGATTATTTGCTTGATCTTAAGAAGAAATAACATACTCATGGATTTATATAAAAAATAAACTCACCTACAAGAGCATTAGAAAACGACGTGGGCTAGATCACCCATTTTGTAATTTCTAGCAATTTTTGAAATCGCCAAAAAACATTGTTGGAAAATACTTTATTTTTCGGTCAATTCCCTTGGGTGCCCAAAAATTCAATGCGAACTGCCAGAAAACTCCTTCTTTTCCTGACAGTCTTCATGTCTACCAAGAAAGTGAGAAAAAATCAGCCACAAAAGTAATTTGCTTGCAGTTTTTTGAATCATGAAAAAACATCCTCTAGAAAATCCCCTTTTTCTTGTAGTGTATAATTCTATTCCTATTTGCTTCAACTAAGAAATTAATATGTTCTGCAGAAATAAAGTCAAAACCAAAATCTTCGTCTATTGTTTTCCTTTAACTTCTTCTTTGTTCTAATGGTTCATTTATTTCTTTCCGTTTATTAGTGCTAGAACTAAATTCTAACTTTGAAGACTTATTTATTTTTTCTATATCATCATGTACTAAATTATCTTTGATAAAAATATTTTCAAAAACTTCAACATGAATAGATTCTACAAGAACATTTTATTTTAAATCAAGTAACTTATATTCTTTAGAGTCTTGTGCATGACTTACAAAAATTGATTTCATTCCTTTTTGTCCTAGTTTGTTTCTTTGACTATGATGAAGTCTATAATAAGCTATACACCCCCCACACTTTAAGAAAACATTTATATTTGGTTTTCTTCCATTCCATAATTCATGTGGTGAAAAAAGTAGTTTCTTAAATGGAATTCCATTATGAACATTACAAGTTATAAGAATTGCTTCTCCCCACAAATTAAAAGGCAATTTGGCATTTAAATGCATAGAATTTACCATATAAACAAGAGTTCTATTTTTCCTTTCCACTAATCCATTATGTTGGGTGTATAAGGGGCAGTTCTTTGATGAATTATTCCATTATCTTCACAAAATTTATCAAACTCATTTGAAAAATATTTGCTACCTCTAAAACTTCTTAATATTTTTTTCTTACAATCTTTTTGATTTTCTACTTTATTTTTAAATTATTTAAATGTCTCTAAAGCTTCATCTTTAGTTCTAATTAATAATATATCTATATAATGTAAAAAATCATCTATAAAAGTAATAAAATATCTTTTTCCTAAGGTTGTCAATTTTTTCATTTAATTCACAAATATTTGAATGTATTAAATCTAATATTTTAGTTTCATGTGTTACTTTGGGAAAAGGTTTTCTTGTGATTTTCTTCTGCACAAATGTCACATTATTTCAAATTATCATATGTACAATTTATATAATCATTATTAGACATGTATTTAAGCATACCATAATTTAAATGTCCTAGTCCTGGATGCAATAAAATAAAGAATCAAAAATATAGGCAGAAAGTGTATTTATTTCATTGATACTTTATTTAACATTCCATCATGAGTATATCCCTTGCTTACAAACAAGCATTCTTTGACATTACAAATTTATCATATTCTCGAATAATTTTAAAGCCTCTTTTCTCCAATAAATTTGTAAAAACTAAGTTCCTTTTCACCTCAGGAACATGATAAACATTCACCAGAGTAAATTTCTACATTGATGTAAGATTCATAGTTACATTCCCTTTTCCCGACACTTTCACAGGAGCATGATTTTCCATGAGAATTTCACTTTGTTCTTCAATATAAGTGTTGAAAAAAGACTTGTTGTTAAAGACAAGAATTTTAGCACCAGAATCAAGGAACCATTCATTATTTTGTGCTATTGCTTCAACATTCAGTTCTGTCATCATGGCTACCAATCCTTTATTTTTTTCAGCAATAATGTTGGCTTCATTGGTATTGGGGATGATTTTCTTCTTTTCTTCAACAAGTTTAATTCTACATTCTTTAGAGTAGTGACCTTTCTTTCAACAGTGGAAACAAGTCCTATTATTCCTGCCATTCTTTCATATCATTTTTGGATTTAAATTTATTCCAATTCCTACCAAATTTGTTTCGAGACTTTGTAACAACTGCCTTCATCACAGGAGATTTTGAATTTGCAGTAGGCTTTTCTTTTAGTAATCTTTCTTCCCTCGATCTTGTTTCACATTCAATTTGCAAATGAGTCTGAAATTGATCAATTGTGAAACTCTCCACTTGTTGTAGGATCTTCTTTCTACAAGCATTCCAAGAGGGGGTAATTTGGGCAGAATTGCACCAATTTCAAGTGCATCAAGAATATTCACTTCCAAATCTCTTATTCGGAAAACTAGAATCTGGAGCTCATGGACTTGGTCCATGATTGCCTTGTCTTCTGTCATCTTAAAATCAAAATAATTCAGAGCTAGAAATATATCTATGCCTTTTTGCTTGTTTTGATATTTAGTCTCCAGTGCAGTCTAAATTTTCCTAGGTGACTTCTTAGTTGAATAGAGATCATATAAACAATCTATGACTGATATGAGAATTAATCCTCCGCACTCATCATCTTCACTTTTTTTATGTCCTACCTCCTATCATCAGAATCTTCTGGAGTTGGTGGAGGCAGAGGCTCTAATTCTACCCTTAGAACATAAAAAACCTTCATTGTGGTAAGGAAAAATCTCATCTTGTCATTCCATCTTGTGAAGTTTGTTCCATCAAATTGATTTAATTTGAGAGATTCTGCTTTTGTCAAAATTTTCATGGCAGCATCATTTATCTCCCTAGAACACATTTGGCAGGAACGTGGGTTTTCAGGATTTCAAGAATTTGAACTCTAGGAATAAATATTACACTCAAATTGTTAGGAAAATCAGAACAATAGTACAAAGAATTGGCTTTGAGTCGTGAATAACTTTCTTGAGTGTAATATTGCTTTCCGAATGAAAGCAAGTTACCCCAAGATACAACAAAGTCTACTCAAGAACATTCTAATGGAATAGAACACTTGAACTCTCTGCTTTATGGTATATTTTTCTGATATAAATCAACAATGAATAAGTCATTTCTTTATAAAAATTCTATAGACTCTTACGAAAGGATATCAACTTTCAGAAATTGTCTGCAGACACAATTTTCTTTTTTCTAAAAAAAAAAAGGTTAAAAATAAAGAAAATCTTAGGGACTTTTCATATATTACATTAAAAAACTCATTGAAAAAAATAAAAGGAAATAGAGGAAAAAGGAAGAAAGCAATGCACCTACAAAGAGCCGAAGTACAATCAAAGCAAGGTTCATCTTGACCTGACCCGATCAATGTCAAGACACGTACGCGAGAATTGTGCAGCAGCCCCCTTTAAAATATATATGGACGACCGTAGAAATCCTCTTTTCACAAAGCATCATTCTATCCAACACAACATGATCAGAAATTCAACCAGTATTTCAATTCCTTCATTCTTTTTCTAGGCCCCTCTTTAACAAATTCAACAGCAAGGAAAATTTAACATATATATTATAAAAGAAAGTGCAAGAAGTCAATGGATTTGTACATGATTATGTTGCTATTTATGCTGCCCTTTTATTTTTATTTTTTTTAATTAGTAAGTTTTATTACTAAGCACATATGTTTCAAGATATAGGAATATGATTGGACAAATATTGTTTTCCATTCCTTTTTGCATTTTGTATTAAGAATCATTATAATAATAATAATCTCTCTTATCGACAGGTGAAACGGGCATGTCCCATACTAGTTAACTCACACGGGCAGAACTCGGACAGAAGTCAACCCAAATGGGCCAGAGGGTCCCATGCCTTCAATACCTGAAAGTCAGACTCATAGAGTCAATGAGGACATGCAGGCAAGTGACCAGCCACCATTGAAATCCTAGGTCACTAACCTAGAGGTTATCGATCTCCTAAATGAGCTTGAGCTAAGGTCTTGCCAGACCCTGACCTCGACCTGGCAAGCTCCAATCCGAATAATAGATCTTCCATGTCACAACCATCGATGTGGGACCCCTGGCCCTTCTAAGGAGCCAGGGATCACTTGGAGCGACCTCACCAGATGAGATGTTCGAGATCTTCAACATCCACGGGAAGGTCGTGAAGTTGGTCTGAAGGTTGGTTATTGTGCTCGTAGCTCTCACAAAGACTTGAATGACAAGATCTCTCATTCTAGGGAAACTTCATGATCTTCTGAGCAATTGACGGGATTTGACTGAATCCCACAATTATCCTAACTGCCTATTGTTACTTAATAAGGAGCCTAATTCCAAGAGGTAACAGACTCTTTTTCTCTACTTAAACAAAAACACACAATCAGTCTAAGGACACCTACGCAAGACAATAGAAAACTGAGTCTTCTTGCTTTCTTCCTTTACTAGAAAGCTCTCCCAGAATACTAACTTAGACTTTTTAGCTCTTCACTGGGCGACAGCCCACTCCGGTGACCTTTTTTTCTCATTTTCTCAAGCAGCAAATAGTGGAGCTCCATCAGGATCTGTGGGGTGACCCGATCCAACATCTTTTGGAACACATCACTTCTGGCACCGTCTGTGGGAAACTGTAACAAAAAGGCCTAATCTTTTTCCCATACACAAAAACAGATAACACAATCTTAATGGCTCAGTCAAAACCTTCGTGTGTTCACCTCCACGGCGTGGCAGGTCACCGGCCAGAACGCAATTACGCACTAGAGAGATAGTTCCCGAAATGCTACTGTCGATACATGCCGTTAATGATGGCAATCCAGCTCCCAGCACACAATAGCGCTAGCAACCATCGGCACATTTCGACCCATCGCAGAGTGTCCCTGCCAATCAAAGGCTGGCACAAGAAGGGGTCATACCAAAGACACCTAAATCTCACGGCAAATGCCAACAAAAGGTCGCCCAAGCTACAGAGATCTGGAGGAACCCAAATATCCATGCCTGCAAATTTAATGGAAAGAATGGTGGTGGCCCTGGAAGGGATCTCTGGCGGGAGAGAATAAGTATCCACTAGGCACACCCTATTGCCATCCCGGACGGATATGCAGCTGCCCAAGAGCCAAACCGGGTAGACTTAGTTGGATAGGCTTAAACCTTCGGAGGCAAGGAGTGACCCCCTGCACAATGATGTAGACCAAGAAGCAAATCAACTAGAACAAAGGTCAGAAAGGGAAAGGACACTCCCAGTGACCGACCTCAAAGAAACCCAGAACAAAAAAAAGGGGTACGACCTAAGAGACAGGCTCAAAGCAATGCTCCTACAGCTAGGCACATGGTGCAGTCCCTGAAGAGTAGGGGAGCTGGCTGTGAACTCCTTTTGGGGCAAGAATGCCCAATCGTCATAGCCTGATCGAAATGACAGTTGAACGAGCTCGAGGGGTAGCCCCCAAGCCACTAGGGAGAGCAGCTTCCCCAACTAATTAGGAACAACAAAGCACTGTGGACCTTACTGACCCTTCACCGTTTGTCCATAGCATTCGAGTTGCCAGAATGCCCTCAGGGTTCAAAGCTCCACAATTGGAGAAAAAATATGACAGAACTCGAGAACCTCAGCAACACATCGATGAGTATGTCTCCTACATGGAGATGTTCCAGCATCCCGACCATGTCAAATGCAGAGCGTTCAGATCCACGGTGACCAAAAAATCCCAATCGTGGTTTAAAGGAATTCTTGAGGTGAGCATCTCAAGCTGGACATAACTGAAGGAGTTGTTTCTGAAAAACTACCAAAGCAGCACGAGGTGCAAAAAGGATATCAATGACCTTTTCCTTATCAAGCAGAAGGACGGTGAGAGCACCCGGAGCTATTATAGTCGTTTCAATGACAAAGCAGTGGAGATCAAGCAGAAAAAATGATGCCATCTACATCACTGCATTCAAGCAAGGTTTGCAAGGGGGGGACGTAGCCCTCAGACTAGTCGAGGAGCAAGTGAAAACAATCAAGGCTGAAGAAACTGCAGTCCAAAAGAAGATCCCAAGCTTCACCTTAGCCATAGACAGTGACAACAGAGGACATCCTACGAGTCCTCAAAAACAAAAGCAGGACAGGAAAGAGCTTCTGCCCAAGGGGGGAACCTCTAACAAGAGAAGGAAGGTCATCGCCGACCTCAAGGTCACTCCACTCAAGACATCACTGGTCGAGGTCATGATGGTCATGGAGAAGAGAGGCCTTCTAAAGCCGCCCAGGCCTCTCAAGAGTCCCATGGAATAGGGAGATCTGGCAAAGTTCCGCCACTGCCACAAAGATCACAGCCATCTCATGGAGGATTGCTTCGACCTCAAACATGAGATTGAGTGACTGATAAAGGAGGGCCACCTATAGGAATTTTTGGAACAGAATGCAAGACCAGCAAATCCACCACCAGTAGGCCCATACAACCAAAGACCAATGTTGGCAAAATAAACACCATTGAGAGAAGGTCGAAGCGAGCTCGAAGGGAAGATTCAAAACCCCAAACAGTGTCGCTCTAGGTCGGCGATTTCCTAGTGAGGAAAATCCTAGTTGACACTATGAGTTTTGTCAATGTCTTATACCACAAGGCCTTTGATTAGATGAAAATTGACAAGAGCTCGCTGTTAAAATCAGACACAGCTCAGATCAACTTCAATGGCAGCACAACTCATGCCGATGGAATCCTGCGAGTTCCCACTATAGTCAGAGCAGATAATGGAGATGTCACTAAAACAATGGATTGGATGGTTGTAGATGCCCTTGGAACGTACAATGCCATACTTGGCTGAATGAGGGTCATGGACCTAAGACCAGAGGTCTCCCTACTCAATTACAACATGAGGATCCAGGTCCGTAACACTTGGATTACACTCGAAGTGGATAGGCAAATGGCTGCTGAATGTTACCTCGAAGAGGACAACAAGGAAAGCTCCCCTAAGCCCAAGCAAGGGGAGTGCATTGACCTCCCAAAAGAGGAGGACCACCTAAGAATTCAAGCGGCTAGAAAAGGGGAGAAAGTCTTTTCCTTGAGAAATTGATCTAGATTGGAGAGTTCATACCTCCGAAGGTCAAAGGAAAACTAGTGGACTAACTTGAAGAAAATTTGAAGGTCTTCGCCAGGTAACCTAGTGACCTCGAAGGAGTTAACCGATCAATAGCAAAACACAAGGTCGGGCTCAAGCTAGACGTTAAACCAATAAAACAAAAGAAGGTAACCTTGGCCCTTGAATGCAACGAGGTCATTGCAAGAGAAGTCCAAGCTCTTCTTGATTCAGAAATCTTGAAAGAAGTGGTGTACCCAGAATGGCTAGCCAATTCGGTTGCGGTCCCGAAGAAGGAATTGACGTGGAAAATGTGTGTGGACTTCACCGCGATTAACAAGTACTGCCAAAAATATTCCTACCCCCTCCCCAATATCGATCAGATGGTTGACTCCATAGCCTGATACCGGTGACTATGCTTCCTTGATGCATACAAAGGGCACCACAAGATTTCGATGGCTCTTGAGGACATGGAAAAGACATCTTTTATCACAGAGGTCGGGACATATTGCTACATCCAAATGCCTTTTGGTTTGAAAAACACTGGGGTGAATTTCAGCCAACGATGCACAAGATTTTCTAGAAACAGCTTGGGTGGGACATTGAGCTCTATGTGGATGACATAGTGATGAAATCCAAGACTAGAGAAGATTTCATAGGAGACATCCGGGAAACTTTCCAAACCCTAAAAACTATTCACATGAAGCTTGACCCAGAGAAATGCACCTTTGGGGTCTCTGCAGGAAAGTTCCTAGGCTTCATGATCTTGGAGAAAGGTATCGATGCCAACCCAGATGATTTGTACCTATTTATGCTAAGTTTTTATATATTTTTTATGTCGTTATCTTTCATAACTTAGCTTAATTATGTCATTTTAGATGTATTTTACTTCCCTATGCTTGGTTTTTATTTGTAGGAATATTTGGTTGAAAAAAGAGTCAAGAAATTACCAAGTTAAACGGATGCATGTCAGGGGCCATCTAGCACCGGGCAGCACTCCGGACCATCACTGGACATTGCTCGGATCTTGGGAAAACAGGGCATCCAGAGTCGGACAGCCCTAGCTGGCATTAGACACCGTTGACTGTGGGGTTGACTGCTACAAAGATTTTAAGTTTTATTAGAATTTGATTATTTTTTCTAAACTACTTGGTTTTGTAATAGGTTTCTACTTTATTATTAGTATCTTTTTATGTTTATACTTATTAAGGAGTCTTTTACTCCTATAAATAGGCCCTTTGTCATGGTCTTAGAAACACAACACAACTCAAGATTGATCTTTTGAGGAATTCGAAAGACAAATTACAGATTTTATCTTCCTCTTTTCTTATTTATTTGTCGATTTTAATCATGTCTTGTGAGTAGTCGTCTTTTATTAACAAGAACACGAAGTAGGTTATGTTGTTATGAGATTATGAGATTTGGTTTGCTTTATATTAAAGATTTGATCTTTATTATTAAGTATTTGTGCAATTCTTATTTTCATCTTATTAATTATGTTTATTAATTTGGACTAATCACCTAGAGTAATTTGCATTATTATACTACTAGGATCTAAATATTATCGTTAAGATTGATAAAATCCACGGGTAGCAACTATTGTTTGAATTAGGTTTGGCTAACAACTTTATTTGACAATAGAGAATTGTATGAATGAAATTGCATGAATTAAACCAACTTTATTTATGGGATTTGACGTTGGTGATGCCTTCATGCTTATGCAATTTAATTGATTACATTTATGGTTCACTACGACTTAATTTTAATTGATTATATTAGGGATTTTATTTCTCATTATGAGAAGTAGATCTATTTAAAGGATAGGAATTTGAACACTAAGACAAATTCTAAAATCAACTACTTAATTGTGCTATTTGATCAATGATTAACCCCTTCGCAATTGACCTACGGATTGTTTTTTTAACAGCTTTCTTATCTATATTCTCCTTTTTAAATTAATTTTTTTAAATTATTTGTTTGAATTTACTTTATAAGCTCTTTCAAAAATTCACCCCTTTTTATTACTTATTAATTGGTTTTATTTAAATTAAAATTCAATTCCTTGTGGGTTTGACCCTACTTGGCCTAACTGCATTTGTTTTGGTAAATAGGTTTAATTTGTTCGTGTTATGATGCACGGTCAAATTTGGTGCTGTTGTTGCTAATTGATATTAATCTTGTATTTTTTCTTTTCCATATATTACTTTTCACAATTACTGTTCACCATCTACTGTTCCAATTTACTGTTCATTGGCGATTACTGTTCATACAATTTTCAGATAATTTACCCAGTTGATGCATTTATAAAGCGAAAAGAGCTACCAAGCCGAGATCACTGTCTACAAAAATCCCATTGCAGAAATCTCGAGCAATTCAAGTTCATCGTCTTCAATGGCAGAATACGACAATGTAGCTGGAGATAATGGACGAGGAATAATAATTCCCCCACAGAATATTATTCCCCAGGTAACAATGCAACGAATAGAGGTAATGGTGCAGCTGAAGGTAATATTGATATGCGCAATATTAAGGAATTTACTACACCTACATTTACTGATCATCCTTCGGCTATTGATTTTCTTGATTTTCATGAGAATTTTAGATTGCACACTAGTTTTCTTCAATTATTACCTATTTTTCTTGGGATGCCTGGAGATGATCCTCATAGACATCTCTAAGATTTTCATGTTATTTTTGCTACATTGAAACAAGGTGGAACCACAGAAGAGGAAATAAAGTTACGTGCTTTTCCATTTAGTCTGCAAGATCTTGCTAGAGATTGATTATATGAACTGTCCCCTAGATCTATTTCTGATTGGGAAACCATGAAGCGAACTTTTCTTGAAAAATATTTTCCATCTTCTAGAGTTTTATCTATCAAGTAAGATGTTGCAGGTTTTAGATAGGGTCCTAATGACAAATTTCATAAGTATTGGTTCAAGTTTAAAATGTTGTTAACTACCTTACCTGACAATCATATATCAAAAGCTGATCTAATGCAGCATTTTTATGAAGGACTCAATGATATGGATAGGGTGATGATAGACGTAGCTAGCCAAGGATCACTTTTAGAAACACTTCTAATAGATGCCGGACAATTGTTCGACAAGCTTACATCTTCAGCTCGGACAATAGGAATAAATGATAGTATTCTAAGGAAGGATAGTGAAGTCAATTCTATTGATGCAAAACTGGAAAAGAGCACTAATTTATTTGAAAAGTTTTTAACTATGAACACTGGCACTCGTGCACAAGTCAATTCTTGCAATATTTGTTGTAGTTATGAACATGTTACTGATCTTTGTCCTTTTAATGTAGAAGATGCTAGTGTTAATGCTGCAGGAAATTTCTTTGGCCCTCAAAGGAGGTACAATCCCTATTCAAATACTTACAATAAGGTTGGAGAGATCATCCAAACTTCTATTGGAATCAAGGAGGAAATTCAGTTCAAAACTAAAACCAACCTCAAAGAAATCCTCCCGGTTTCTACCAAGTTAATCTCCAAGCTTTCCAAAATGATCTGAGTCCTTCGCAATCCGCTCCATCCAATTCTACTCTAGAAGAGATGATGAAAACCTTTACAGCAAATACCATGGCCTTCCAGAAAAGCACTCAAACTAGTATTCAAAGCCTTGAAAGATAAATAGGACAACTTGCCTCTGAATTAAACTAGCTCAAATCCTAAGGATCTAAGAGCCTACCTTCACAACCCATCAATCCTCTAGAGAATGCAAGTGTTGTGACCTTAAGGAGCGGTAAGGAATTGCAAGATCCTCCATTGAAGTAAAGTGCAATTGAAGAAGAAGAGCAGCTAAACGTTACAGAGAAACCATCTCCGGATTCTTCTCCAAAATAAGAAGAGAAAAAGGGAGAAACTCAACCTTTTAAGGTACGTCCTCCTTTTCCTTCACATCTTATAGGAAATAGGAAAGCTGAGATGGAAAAGGATAGTCTTGAGACAATCCGCAAGGTGGAAGTAAACTTCCCAACTTAACCCTTTAAGGTATGACCTCCTTTTCCTTCAGGTCTTATAGGAAATAAGAAAGAGGAGATGGAAAAGGATATTCTTGAGACATTCCGCAAGGTGGAAGAAAACTTCCTACTCTTAGATGCAATCAAGCGAATTCCAAGGTATGCGAAGTTGTTAAAGGAATTGTGCGCAAACAAGAAAAGACTAATAGGGAATTAAAAGGTAAGTAAGTGTAAGGGATAATGTTTCTACGATTCTTAAAAACAAACACGCCCAAAAGCAGAAAGATCCAGCTATGGTTACTATTCCATGCACAATTGGCAATGTTTGTATCACAGGAAGCATGCTAGATCTAGGAGCATCAATAAATGACATGCCATTATCTGTCTAATCTACTCTTAATCTTGGACCTTTAAAGGATACTAGAGTAGTCATTCAACTTACTGATAGATCTTGTGCATATCCTGAAGGAGTTATTGAAGATGTTTTGGTTAAAGTAAATAACTTAGTTTTTCCAGTAGATTTTTACGTCCTAAAAACGAAGGAAGGTAATAATTTCTCTTCTACTCATTCTCCGAATCTTTTAGGAAGACCATTCTTGAAAACTACAAAAACTATGATAAATGTGCATGATGGAACTTTATCTATGGAATTTGATGGTGAGAAAATGTCTTTCAATATCTTTGATACCATGAAATGCCATTCTGATGATTTCTCTGTGTCTATGATAGATATTGTAGACCCTTTTGTTGACGAGATGCATTAGCTATCTGATTACTAATTAATGCATGCCATTCCTACTCATAGCATTGATAAAGAAAACGTGGATGGATTGTCTTTAAATGAGGACCAAGACATAATTGACATAGTGAATCATTTATCTGCCTGTGCTATTTCTGATCTTAAGCTAGAATTGCCTATATGTAAAGATAAGTTGAAACCTTCTATTGAATGTCCCCCTTTATTTGAATTGAAACGCTTGCCTTGTCATCTTAAATATGCTTATTTAGGTAAAAGGAACTCATTACCTATCATAATTGCTAGTAATTTGACTAATGACCAAGAAGAAAAATTAGTCAATGTTCTAAACAATAATGTAACTGCAATTGGTTGGACATTGGCTAATACTAAGGGAATTAGTCCATCTACATGTATGCATTGTATTTTATTGGAAGATGAGGCTAAAACTTGCAGGGACGCATGGAGAAGGTTATCCACCTATGTTAAAGGTTGTTAATAAAGAAGTGATAAAGGTTTTTGATGCCGGTTAAAAGAAGGCGTAACGTTGAGCCAAACGATGTTAACCAAGGGCACTTTCGTGAGGCAACCCAAGAATAAGATTTCTTAGTTTATTTCTTGTTTTATTTTTAGTTTTTTAAGTTGTTTATTCATTTTTATATGTCTAGGTTATAACCCCATTTCAAATTTTCAGGAAATAATCAAAATGGAAAGGAAACGGAAGAAAACGGAAGCTGTCACAGAGCATCCGGTGCCAGATAGTGTGCCAGATTAGGGGCCGGATGCTCTCGGGAATTCTTTGCGAAGCCATCCGGTATCGAACACTGAGTCAAATCAAAGACCGGATAATCTCGGGAAAGTTTTTAAAAAGGATCCAAAGCCGAGCCAGTGCCAGACACACCCCAGCTGGGGCCGGACAAACCCATAAAACCCAGTTTTAATCCCTTTCTCCTTTCTTTCCTTTCATTCATTCCTTCCCAAATTTGAATTCCTCTCTCCCTCTCCTCGCCTACCTGGAAGCCCTAACTCCTTCCCTTCTCAATCCTTCCACAAATCTACCATAAAAATCATCCAAATTCCATCCCTTCTTCCATTAACTTCATCCCCCGTCATCAATCTTCATTTTTCTTTCTCTCTCTTCACCATTCTCACACTCATTTTGCCACCAACACCTCATAATCGAGTTTCACATTGGGAATTCTTGTTTATTCAACCACTTTCTAAGGAAGCTTGGTAAACTTGTTCTATAACCCCCCTTTTTTTTTTATTTTGTTTCCTTAGTTTTTGTTTATTTGTCTTTGCATGTCATTTTATTTGTGATTTTTGGAGGAGATTGGGCATTTGTTTCTTATAGATTGTTGTGTTAAAGTTGTGATTAAGTACTATTATTGCATTACCCTTGTTTCTTGTGTTATAGGGGGGCTGAAATTTGTTGATAAATTCACTTAATTCTTGACAAATTTAAGTGCTCAGCAAGTGTTTGTAAAAATGCCTAGGGGAGATAAAAGGTCTAGATACTCTAGAAAAGAAGCATCTCCACAAGTACCACCTCTCCTATTTGATCACACCGGTTTTACTTCATCGGATAATCAAACAAGGCTGGAAGAACGGGCAAATCATTCATGGATCTTTGAACACAAAATTTTTGAACCATTAGAAGCGCAACTAGGGATAATATCTAGCTTTCAAGTCCTTGGCGGGGAGTCTATCATTAATCCTCTTGAAATTTACTATCATAGTTTAGTGTAAGAATTTTGTGCAATTATTGTTAATAAATCCGTTAATAACTTGGAGCCATTGACACACATGTTAGGGGCTTCCCTATTCATCTTGATAAAAAATTTCTTGCTCGAACTTTTCATCTCCACAAGCACCACCTCCCCTGTTTTTCAAGCCTGCCATTTGTCTCTTGAGAATTTTATAGGTGTTAAACTCAATGCCATTCTTGACACAACAACCAAGAAGAATCTTAAATATTCTCGTGGAAGAGATGGTATTTGGCATCATCAGACCCATTTCACCTTACATCGTCAAGAGGAGCAACTCTAGGAGGAAGAAGAAAATGAAGCCATGGAGTAAGGAAGACATCCACAAGACGCAACTTCCTCTTCTGCGGGACCATCCACTTCACACCAATCCACAAGGGACATGTTGCGGCCAGTCCTTGCAAATCAAGAAGCTATGTAATCCTAGTTTGCACAATTTGGGATGCAACTCAATCATCGACTTGATGCTCAGGATGCCCGCCTATATTCCTACGAGGAGCTTCTTCGTGA
Source organism: Parsonsia alboflavescens (assembly GCA_028571225.1). Lineage (NCBI taxonomy): Eukaryota > Viridiplantae > Streptophyta > Magnoliopsida > Gentianales > Apocynaceae > Parsonsia > Parsonsia alboflavescens. The sequence continues at coordinate 9,154 of JAOXNR010039589.1, read as the reverse complement.
GCTCTGTCGTAGAGGGTGCCCTCTTTTTCTCTTTCTTTTTCTTTTATATATTTAGTGTCTTTGAGGACAATGACAACTTTAAGTGTGGGGGTGTTATTGTCTTTTATTTTTTTTATGTGTTATTTGTTGTATTTTATTTGTTTTTGTGTTATTGCATGTTTTAATGTTTAGGATAGTTTGTTTTTATGTTTTTGTGGCCAATGATATAATTATAATCTTTGAATTGGACATGAGATAATTGAAACCTTTTGTGTTTGAAATTATTTGAACTTCTCTTTCATTCTACAAATCCCAAATATCTTTTTGAACTAAATTTCACACAACTTTGCTCCTCGAAGCTTGAAAACTTGATTTTGAATCTTGCATAATCTTTTAAAAAATTTTCATACAATCTTCATGAATTTTTTATGCTAAAGAGAAGATTGATTGAAAGAGTTGTCTTGATTTGGAATGTCACTTTTAGCCTTATTTTCTATCACTCTATAACTTGTCTTTACACATGCTTGAGGTGAAATCCATAGAAACGTGGTTAAGTCGGGGATGACATAAGGCCTTCTTTGACTCATTTGTGCATTTCTTTAAGCCTACCCTTTTACATTATATCCCTTGATAATTATTGGAGCCTAAATGAGAATACTTTTCTAACTATTCTATTTCTTTGATTTGAACCTAGTTATTTACTTTTCTACCCTATGTTTTAAATGCTTTTAAGAGAATAGTGACCATGTTCTTTTGAACTCATTTTTACATGACTGGAGTATTTGATGAAAGGTGAATAATTGAAGGAGAATGTAGGATACAAGTAAAGTTATGAAAAGAAGAAAAGAGAAAAGGGAATGTGCTTTGATTTGTTAAAAATAGAGTAAGAAAAGAAATAAAAAAGAAGAAGAAGAAGAAAGAAAAATACTCTATTCAAAAAAAAAAAAAAAAAGAAGAAGAAAGAAAGGAAGAGCAATAAAATGGAGTTGGTGAAGAAGGAGATTATTGGTTCATTTTGATAATTGTGATATGAGTTTTGGCCTTAAATTTTGAACTTATCTATTCTCTCATATTATAATTTGTTTATCCTTGTCCTTCATATGTAGCCAATTCCAAAAGCATAACATTACAAACCAAAAGTCCTATTTAACCAGAGTAAACATGTTTTTATCATTAGTGGAGAGTGTGTGGATTGACAAGCTTATGGTTGTGAATTCTTTAAAGGCTTTTTGTGTTATTCTTTATTGAGATTATTTGATTTATTGATCTTATCTTTGGTTTAATTCAAATGATTTTCAAAAACTTGAAGATTTAAAATATTTTTGGATATGTTGGATAAAGAATTGAGTATATCTTGCATAAATTATGTGAAGTTGTCACACACTTTATGCACATACTTATTTTAGTGGGATTTGTGGTTTGGAAAAGAAGGGATGATAATTGATTACATATTTTGGTTTCATGTCTTGTGCTTGATTTGCAGATAACAATATGAGGCCTTGTGTTGTTTTTGTTGTTGGGGATTAAAGACAAATTTGCTTTAGGACAAGGAAAAGTCCAAATGTGGGGGAATGATTGGTACATAATTATGCTAAGTGTTTATATTCTTTTTATATCTTTATCTTATGTAACTTAGCTTAATTATGTCGTTTTAGATGTATTTTACTTCCTTATGCTTGATTTTTGATTATAGGAATATTTGGTTGAAGAAAGAGTCAAGAAATTACCAAATTAAACGAATGGATGTCAGGAGCCATCCGGCGCTGGACAGCCTGCTGAATCATCGTTGGAAATTGCTTGGATCTTTGGAAAATAGGGCATTCGGGGCCGGATAGCCCTAGCCGGCAACAAACGCCATTGATTGCTGGGTTGACCACGACAAAGATTTTAACTTTTATTAGAATTTGATTATGTTTCCTAAACTACAATGTTTGTAATAGGTTTCTACTTTATTATTAGTATCCTTTTAGGTTTATACTTATTAAGGAGTCTTTTGCTCCTATAAATAGGTCCTTTGTCATAGTCTTAGATACACAACACAACTCAAGATTCATCTTTCGATGAATTCCGAAGACAAAGGGCAGATTTTCTCTTCCTCTTTTTATATGTATTTTTCAGTTTTAATCATGTCTTGTGAGTAGTCATCTTTTGTTAACTAGAATGTGAAGTAGGTTGTGTTGTTCTGGGGTTATGAGATTTGGTTTGTTTTCTATTAAAGATTTGATCTTTATTATTAAGTATTTGTGCAATTCTTATTTTCATCTTATTAATTATGTTTATTCATTTAGAGTGATCACCTAGATTAATTTGCATGATTATACTATTAGGGTTTAAATATTATTGCTAAGATTGATAAATTCACAGGTAGCAACTATTGTTTGAATTAGGTTTGGCTAACAACTTTATTTGACGATAGAGAATTGTATGAATTAAAGCTACTTTATTTATGTGATTTCATGTTAGTGATGCCTTCATGCTTATGCAATTTAATTGATTAAATTTATTGTTCACTACGACGTAAGTTTAATTGATTAGATTAGAGATTTTATTTCTCATGACGAGAAGTAGATCTATTTAAAGGATAAGAAATTTGAACTCTAAGACAAATTTCAAAATGAACTACTTAATTGTGTTATTTGATCAATGATTAACCCTTAGCAATTGACCTATGGATTGTTTCTTGTTAACAACTTTCTCATCTATATTCTCCTTTTTAAATTAGTTTTTTAAATTCTTTGTTTGAATTTATTTTATAAGCTCTTTCAAAAATTCTCCCCTTTTTATTACTTATTAATTGGTTTTATTTAAATTAAAATTCAATTCCTTGTGGGTTTGACTCTACTTGTCCTAATTGTATTAGTTTTGGTAGATAAATTTAATTTGTTCGTGTTACGACGCACGGTCACCAGACAAGATCAAAGCTCTGCTGGATATGTAACCTCCTAGAAACCACAAAAAGGTACAGAGCCTGACAGAGAAAATGGCGGCATTAGGACACTTCATTATCAAGATGGTAAACAAAGGAGAAAAATTTTATCAAGTCATATAAAAGCCAAAGGACTTTCAATGGCCTGAAAGTTGTCAGGAGGCGTTCACCAAGCTGAAGAATTTTCTAGGCAAACCTCTTCAACTTGTCTCCCCGAGACAAGGAGAAGAAATCTGTATGTTCCAAACTGCAACAGAAAAGGCAGTGAGATTGGTATTAATAGTAGAAAGGTCAGGTCAGTAATTTCCTATTTATTATGTTAACCGTTTGCTCCAAGGTCCATAAACAAGATATATGGAAATCGAGAAATTTCTGTACCTCACCATTATCACCCAAGGAATTTAAAGCCGTATTTTGAAGCTTACCCGATAAGAGTTCTAACCAACTTACAGTTGAAACAAGCTCTGTCAAAGCTTGAACTTTCAGGTAGGACAATGAAGTGGTTACTCGAGCTCTTACAATATCAAATCCAGTCCAAACCAAGAAAGGCCATCAACGCCCTAGCTCTCTTAGACTTTGTAGAAGAGTGTAACAAGGCTCCATTGGCGCACATGAGTACTTGTGAAGGCAATATATGGACCATGTTTATGGATGGGTCCATGGAAAAAGAGAATTCAGGTGCAAACATTGTACTGATCAGCCCTAAGAGAGTGAGAATCCTTTACGCTGTGAAGTACAACATCCCAACCTCGAACAATGAATCTGAATATGAGGCTCTCTTAGCAGGTCTAAGGGTTATAAGAGGTCTCAAGGTGCAGGAACTACACGCCCAAACAGATTCACATGTCGTAGCCAGCCAAGTATCTGGAGAATACCTCGCAAGAGACGACAATATGGTCAAGTATCTCAAGAGGGTAAGAGACATGATTTCAAAACTTGACTACTTCCTCACTCAGCAGATCCCAAGAGAGCAAAATTCAGAAGCAGACACACTATCCAAAGTTTACCATTGGGTAGTTGGGACCAATGTCGAGCTACTCATAGAGCAGTTACGCTCTCTCAGTATCGCCCAAGAAGAAAGCTTGGTTATAGAGGATCAAGCAAACTGGAGATACCCAATCTTCAGATTCCTTAAGCACAACTACCTCCCCGAGAACCAGAAGGAAACTTGCCAGGTGTGAAGATGAGGACCTCCCTATGTCTTGATAGGAGATGACAAAGTATATCGGAGGTCATACACATGGGCACTGCTCAAATGCTTAAGTTCGGGGGAGGGTAAATATGTGATTGACAAGGTACAGAGTGGCATATGTGGTTCCCATATCTTGAGGACGGGGTATTACTGGCCCACAATGGTCACAAACATTGAGACAGCCATCCACAAATGCACGAGCTGTTAGCTACATGGGAACAAATCACATCTTTTGCCTGTGAAATAACAGCTAATCAAAGCCTCAGTGACATTTGACATCTGGGGAATTGACTTCCTTGGACCTTTCTCAAAAGGAGTGGGTGGTTCCAAATTCCTCATAGTTGTAGTAGAATACTTCACCAGATGGGTTGAAGCAAAGCCAATGACAATGATCTCATGGCAAAAGTTTCGATTGTTTGTGTGGAGAAGCATTGTATGCCACTTTGGGATTCCTCGAGCCATCATTTCAGACAAATGGCCGATAGTTTACTGGTGACCCATTCAAGACTTTTTGCAAGAACCTTCACATTGAGCAAAGATTGACCTCCATGGCTTATCCTCAAGCCAACGGGCTAGCAGAAGTTACACACTGAACAATCCAAGAAGGACTAAAGAAGAGGCTCACTGAGCTCGAGAAAGAAGGTCACCACGTAGACTGGCCAAATGAAATCCCAAGTATACTATGGGCATACAAAACCACACTAAGAAAAGCTACTAGAGAAACTCGATTCAGCTTATGCTTTGGAGCAGAGGCGATAATGCCAGTTGACGTTGGAATGACGTCTTTAAGACTGACCGAGTATAAGTCAGTCTTAAATGAGCTCGAAAGAAGGCCAAAGCTCAACCTCCTTGAAGAGGTCAGAAACAAGGCCATTGAAGCAGATAGAACTTACAAAAAACAGGTAACAAATTTTTTCAACAAGCGAGTGAAGGAAAGACACTTCGTGGTTGGAGAAATGGTTCTCAAGAGATCAGACGTTGGCAAACAAGGTCAATTGACCAAGCTGCAACAAAGCTTGGAAAGACCCTACTTAAACTAAGAAGTCAACAAAAGAGGGAGCTACAAGCTTGCTGATCTCGAAGGAAGACAACTCCTGAGACCTTGGAATGCCTGTCACTTAAAAAGGTTCTACGCTTAGAGGTCATCTAGGATATGAAAGACCACATGGAGACCCCAAAACACTTAACAATGACCTCAATAGCAGCTCCGACAAGCTCAGGGTAGATTATAGCTAAGTTCTCTTGAGGTTTTTGCAGTTGTTACGCTTGTGTTAACATAAATTGCTTAGATAAAAAGGCAATTCAATTCTGCAAGCACTCAGTTGTTGAAAAACTATGAGTATGAAGATCAGAAACATTGCTCAAAGCAGAGCTGAAAATACTAAGCAATTGTATAAAGAGACAAAAAAGAGAATAGAGAGCCACAAAGAAACCATTTGAATTGTATCGAGTGTAGAAAAAATAAACTAGAAGGCCACAAATAGACCCTTGCGAAGTATTCAGTGCTCAAATAAATGGTCAATAGTCCTAAAGCTATTACAAAACTTCCTAGGAGAACAGCTCAGACTCAAAGCAGGAGATCTCAATTGGGGGACCATGGAAGGGCTCTACATACATTGCCATCATCTTCGCTTTGTGGCAAGTGGCGGCATAGGTCATGCTCGCCATGGTGAGGGACTCAACACCACTACCTGGCCCCGCATTCCTATGACCCAATCCTCCTCTACTACAATGCATAGCGGCTCAGGTCCTGTGACCTTCTCCTCGTGAAGCAATTGAAGGCCCGACGGAAGTCGGGGCCCCCCCACCACTACTCGATCCTGTGGTGCTTTGGATTGGGCTAGCTCCTCCATGGCCTGCCTTGTAAAACCAGTCAAGACTCCTCAGCACTACCAAAAAAAAAAAAAATGGGAGAACAACTGTTAACATATGGAAATTGTAGAAGCAGCAAAAAAGTTAACTTTGAATGTTTTACTTACTAGGGGAAGCAATCTCCATGCCTGCTCTAGCCAAGGGAAGATCACAAAGCATCCTCCACCACAGGCCTACACTACTCAAAAAGGACCTTGGCCAGACCAGGAAGGTGCACCAGACCATGGGGCTATTGGACTGGGCCAATCCCATCAGAAAATCCGAATGCTATCACAGATTGTGCATAAGGGGAGAAGCTCATTATAAAATAGCCGGCTTAGGTTCCAGTCTGGATACCTTTCCAACAAGCAAAGAGGAACATGGGCGAAGAAGAATAGAGATCTCCACTCCCTTTATGGAGAATGGAAGTGACCTATTATGTGGTTTTGTTGGGCCAGTCGTAGGTACCCCTTGGAGGAAGTAGAAAATGGGGGAACCTCCAACACGAAAAAAGAACAGAAGACCTCCAAAGATACTGATAGAGTTTGGGCCAAATTGGGCCAAGAGCACACCCAAAAATTAGACTATGTCTAGGAAGAGAGGATCAAGGAAGGGAAGAAGAAGCCCTCCTCAAAAGTTGGGGAAGTAAAGAGCAAAATACTCAACAACCCTTGAGAGGGGCCCCTCAGTAGTCACAGCAACGACAAAGTCACCCTCTTCAGCCGCCCTCTCGACTTAGATTGCCCTAATATCAGTAGCATCCAGGGAAGAAGCATGAGAACTAACCCCAACCTCTGCAAGATCATAAGTTCGGCAGGGCATATCACGAGCACGGGGAAAGATGGGAGGATTATAAAAAGTTTCATTAGTCAGATAATGATATTCGGGCCCCAAGTTTAAGGGTTTGAAGTGGTAGATATGATGATTAAGAGAACCCGGGTTAAAGCTTGGACAAAAATGGGAAGACCAAAAGCAAGTAATTGCTGAGAGACACAAGGATGGCAAGAGAAGGTGAAAAAATGTGTGGAAAACCTCTTATTTTAAAGGGCACGAAAAGCTGTTGGGGTTCTAGACAAGGTTCAGTGAATCAACAGCAGTGGAGCGACTTTCCAAAATTGGGAACTCCTCATTTCCTAAACTAGAAATCCAAAATGAATCAACCTCTAGACTTCTTAAAACAGGTCAGTTTTCCTCAAATCCGGGGCGGGCCAACGGTTCAAAAAACAAAATCCGTCCCAACTTCCTCCCACAATAGAAAGTACGAAGACGCAGCGCCTCTTCAGGAAAGAAACGGGTCAGAGCTACGAAAATTGAACCAGGGTGATTCTCCCACAAGGATTTCCAGCCATGCATTCCACAAATCCAAGGAATCGTGCTCTGTTAAAAATAGCTGTTGTGAGAAAACGACACAATTTTACCAAGAGCCGCTGCCTCAAGATGGTAAGTCCTAAAATACTTGAAGGCCAACCTCATGAACAGTTGTGAGAAAGCTGTTCAACCCTTCGAAAGATTGCAGCATAAGGATGGTAACTAGTAAATACCTGAAAGTCAGATCAAAGACTTGGAGATGGTAGTTTCTAATACCTGAAAGTCAGACTCATGGCCTGAAGATGGTAACTTCAAATACCTGAAGGAAGGGATCCCCGACCTCAAGATGGTGAATCTCAACACCTAAAGGTCAGACTTGCGGCTTGTCGATAGTAACTTTCAATACCCGAAGGTCACACTGGCGAATTATGGCTGGAATTTCAACATCCATCTATCTAACCCAACGTCACTCATAATTTGAAATTTTGCCCAAGACTTCAACAAGAGATTCAAGCTAGTGACTAATGACCATGATTGTCTTCCAATATGATCTATTAGTTTGGATTTCTTCAATCCAAATCAATTACCCTAGCAAAGTATTGATAAACCATAAAGTTTTACTAAGAACCCCTTAGTGAAATCTTGGTCAAGGAACCATTTGAATCCATTTGGAATTCAATCAAATTTATGAAAAGTGTTTGTCAAGTTAATTGTTCTAATGCAATACAAATGATAGACTATTTATAGGCTCAGCCCCAAACATGATTAGGGGCTTAATTATTCCTCTTAAGCTAGCTTAGAACATAAAGATAGCAGCTAAAAATAAGTGGAAAAGTCCAACTAAAGTCAAGATAACTAGGCTGTAAAATAGAGGACCGGAAACAGAAAAATTCTGGCAGTTTTCTGCCACTGTCCAGCTCGTGCAGCCTGACTTCCAGAGCTTCAAACGACTTGATTTCCTGCTTAATCACTCCTCCTTGATGTCCTCTATCATCCACAAGTTGAGCTCTTTCCTTGGTTCAGCCTCCATTGATGGTTGTGCCTCAAACAATGTTGTAAAGTCTGGCAAAGTCTCAACACATTCGCTGAAAGTTTCAGCCTTGTTCATTCAATTTCCAGCCTTGCAATGTCTTCTAATCCCCTACATAAGTCTTCATACTTTAAAACATCACAAGGTTCTTCAACTCGCCGATCATCTTCAAGCATAACTTCTTCAATCTTGTCAAGAACTTCAAGTTGTTCTTCATGGTCTAGCTTTAATACCAACCTTGCTACTTTAATCCTCATACTTCCATGCTTATGCTTGAAATACTGATCTTTGTATAAGAATTCTCAATCATTATTAATATCATCTTCAATCTCCAACAAGTCTTTCTTCATTCTTGATCTTCCAACCTTGTATTTGAAATACAAGCTCTTGTACATAAACTTCTTTATTCCATAAGCATCCTCATATGAGATCTTCCATGAATTATCCCATGCCATGTATGCTCCTTAATCTCTATCATTCCCCCACAGCTCAAAAGGATTCGACCTCAAATCTTTAAGTCCAACATCGAAAAGAAAATGATCACTATGATGGATTGAAGATTTAAAAGAATACTTACCAATTAACTCCAAGTTTTCCTTCATAGAAGTTAGAATTTGACAATGTCTTACCATTCCCTTCTTTAAAGGTGGTGGTCTTTCTTTGATCGATATGTATTCCTTTTCACCTTCATTAAGCTCATTACAAGATGCATCATAGGCAAAGAATACAAGCTTCTTAGAACAACAAAGAAATAAGGTCCTATCATTTAAAGCAGAAGACATATTTCCCACTGGTCTATGACCCCATAAATGATGATATGAAGGTTCTCTAAACCTTGAATTCATATTCATTAAACTTAAGTAATAAT
>JAOXNR010039548.1:0-20334 GCA_028571225.1 Parsonsia alboflavescens | reverse complement strand
TATGGTAGTAGGGATCGTATCCATAGGGAATTAACTAAAAAAATTTTAGTAACTTCCCAAAACCAAGAAAATAAAAATATGGGGTATTTGAATTGGAATAGAATTAAAAGAAAACAGATAAAGAATAAAAGCGTTCTATGAGAATCAAACCTATTTGAAGTTGTATCCATCCCAACTAATACAATTGATCTTTGACACTAATAATTAAAATATACACATAAAGGTAAGACAGTTATAGTAAGGATGCCTATGTTTACCAATTTTTCATGACTTAGACTAATTATGAGGTGCTCACTAACTACTCAATAATTAATAAATAACCTCTAGGAATGACATCCCTTCTCTCTAGAGTCCTACTTCAACAAAACTTCTAAGGCAAGTAAGATGGCGGCTTCTTCGCCGCCTCCCAAAGACAGTCCGCCGGCAGCCCCATTCCAATGGGGTAAAGGATCCTTCTCCTTGCTTTTCAAGTCCCACGCCAATGACAACAAATCGTCGAAAATTAAGTTGAAGACTCCTTAATCTTACAAACTAGAACCGGCCTTCTTTTTTCCAAAAGAGGTAGATAATTTGTCTCTTCCATTTAAATTGGCACTAATAGGAAAATTCTGCTACGGGAAAGCTTCTATCGATACAATTAGGAAATTGATAGAAAAGATTGGATTAAAGGGAGATTGGACAATTGGGCTGATGATGCAAGACATGTTTTAATTTGGGTAACACATGAAGAAGATTACTGTTGGCAGTGGCTTAAAGGCGTCTGGATGCTCAATGGCATACCAATGCGAGTTCTTAATGGACGCCACAATTTCACATGAAAAAGGAACCGTCCACAATCCCAACATAGATATCCTTCCCTGATCTGCCAATTCATTTTTTCAGGAAGGAAATTTTGCATTTGTTCCTATCAATTTTAGGGAAGCCATTCAAAGTTGATGTTCCCACTGCTAACATGTCACGGTCAAGCACTGCAAGGGTGTGTGTCGAGCTTGATTTGATGAATACATTGCTGCATAGGATTTGGATTCATCAAGAAGATTCGGGCTTTTGGCAATCAATAGAATATGAACATACTCTGCAGTATTGTTCTTATTGCCAGAAAATTGGACACTCCCAATACCTTTGCCATGTGAAAAATCCAAAATTGAAGGCTCTTAAAGATCAGGTCAAGCTAGACACCACTCTGGCGATGATGCAAAATCCAAAGGTGAAAATTTTATTTTTGGAAAATTAAAGATTTAGACACAATGGATCCTATTCTACAGAAGGTAGTTGAGACGACGAATTCAAAAGCTACGAATAATGAAGGTGAGAAGTTCGTTGAGAATCCTAGAAGTGGAAATCGTTTAGTGGAAGTAATTCAAAACAAAGGTAACATAGATGATCAGGAAAACGATGCAACCCCTAGATCGTGAAATATGAATTCACACATTGAGGAAGGTGGGGAAATTGAGTATGGTCCTAAGGGTAATGTCTTAGGAGGGCATATTGACAAATCAATGAATTCATCAGAGAGGGTTGCTTGGGCCGACGCAACAACCAGTGCACAGAAACCAATTGAAACGGCTCGTCCCAACACCTCTGGAGATTCAATTGCTGATCAAGACACTGTTAATCCGATTCGAACAAACACGCATATGAAATTTGTTGCTGATATGGAGGGATTAAATATGCATGTGGACATGCCATTGATGAGCGAGGCTCAATCAGCATCTCTAAATCTGACTAAAAATAAGAAAGACATTCCTCCTTGAACTATAGTTGCAAGACTTCAGTCTCGTCGTAGCTCATCCTCCAATCAATCAATATGAAGATGCTCTTGATTTGGAATATAAGAGGTATAGGTAATTCAGCCTGTTTGGATAAATTGAAGAGTTATAGTTTAGTCAACAAACCTTTGATGATTGCTATTTTAGAGCCTATGATTAGTTCTTCCGGGATTGCTTCTTTTGCTTTTAAACTCAAGATGCCCCATTTTTGCTCTAACTCAAAGGGGAAAATCTGGTTAGTTTGGTGCATTGAATTATTGGTGAATGTTCTAAGGGATACAAGTCAAATATTGTCTTGCTCAATGGAGAAATGTATGATGTCATTTGTTTATGCTAAATGTGATTATGTTTCACGTTGGTTGCAATGGATGGAAATGGCAGAAGTCTCTTCCATTGTTAGTAGTCCAAGGTTGATTGGTGGGGACTTAATGTGGTTTGAAGTCATGACGAATGTGTGGGATCTAATCTAACAATTCAAACAATCAAAGAATTTAATGACCGTGTTTGGAATTATGGGATATTAGACTTACCTTTTGTAGGGAATAACAGCACTTGGTATAGATCAACTGACCCCCCGCTCCCCAATGGAAAAGATTGGATAGAGTCTTGGTGAATGATAGCTGGAAAAATACCTTTCATAGCACCACAGCGGAACATCTCCCTCACTTTAACTAATTCCCCGTCATGATTTGCATTAATTCTTTTCCTTTTCAATTTGGTCAGTTTCTGATATGCACTAGAAGTCCATTTGTTTTGTTTATGTTGTTGCATTTAAAATTATGCATTGATGTTGTGAGTTCTTATTATGGTTACATGTTATTACATGATTTTCATTATTTCTTTCTTTTTGGATAGGAATTATTGATGCACTGATTAGTATTGATGTACTGGTTGATATTTGCTAATGCTTGTTGGACATGAATGCACCACAAAATGACAGTTCAACTTGAAAAGCTAAAATTTGATTGTGCCTTCATGTCTGAAGTCATCATGGATACTTGCTTCTGGCACCCTTTTGTACATATACAACTAGGACTAAAGTAATTTTTTGGCTGGCTAAATACAACCATGATTAGTACATTCTATTTCATTTCACAACAATACAATTGGAAGTACCTTCACATTTTGATATGCACTCAGAAAATTGTTTAAATTGACAGACTTATTTTTACATTTCCTTGTTTTGCATGGATTGCTGCCTACTGTTCAAGATCTTTTGTCAGAAACCGAGCACAGACATTATGTCTGCCACTTTCACAAAAACTTCAAGAAAATATATCCAGGAAATGCACTTAAAGATTTGATGAGGAGGTTTGAAAGGGAGTTGTATAAGTTATGACTTTTAGATGAAAATGCACATAAATGGCCGTAGACTCACACATCAAGAGAATACTGGACTAGATCTCATTTTAACATTGTCACCAAATTTGACATGTTGTTGAATAATCATAGCGAGATCTTTAACAAGAACATGCTACAACCTAGGTGCAAACCTATTTTGGGATTGTTAGAAGAGGGTATTCGAATGTACCTGATGCGAAGGCATTAGTCCAAGAGAAAATGGATAGGAAGACAAATGATGGATTTGCCCAAGGATAATGAAAAGGTTGGAAAGGTTAAAATATGATTCTTCAATTTGTGTTCCAGAATATGCAGGTCTAGAACAATATCAGGTATGGGACCTTTTCACTGATGAACAATTTCCAGTGGATTTTCAGGCCTGAAGCGATGGGATCTTTCTGGAATCGCTTGTACATATGCATTGTCTGCTATAGGCCATAAGGCTGAAAACCTTGAAGAGTATGTTCACAGCTGCTATAGCATTGAGGCATATCAGAGAGGTTATGAGCTGATTATTTGTCCAGCAAATGGGCCTAATAACTGGCCAAAAACCAACCTACCACTGCTAGCTCTTGAACAAATCAAGCTACCAGGAAGGTTTGAGAAGAAAAGAAGAGGAAGGTGAGAAAGCATCAAAGGTATCTATGCCTAGTACAAGTCCTTCTGGTAAATTGTCAAGGGTGGGTTAGTTGTGAATAAATGCAGAAAGTGTGGACTGCCTGGTCATAATTTGAGGAAGTGTCTAGCTCTGGAAAAAAAAAATGTAAAAATTCCGAGGCTCCCAATAATAACCAAGGCCAACAATCGGGACCAGAACATGATGATGAAGTTGGCACCATGAGAAACAGAAATAAATGCAAAAACTGCAGTATGTTATGACACAACAAAAGAAAATGGCAAAACGTAGTTAATCAAGATGGTGCACCTTTTCCATGTGGCTTGCAAAGGGAAGAACATGGTTTAACATTACCACGTCGGTCTGCCACCATTGACCAAAATGCAAAAAAAGGAGATAGGGAACCTAAACAAACTGTTGAGGTTGTGGAGTTTCTGTTTTTTGTCTGCCATGAGGCCCATTTAATTATTTCTTTATTGTCTTGAATTTGACTGTACTTTGTTTGCTTGAAGTAAAATATAACCTAACTCTATTTTAATCTTAATATAGATACCATTAACATGGAGTGGTCCAATTGGACAAGAAGCTGACACTGCCATGGCTGGAAATATGATTGAAGAGGTATTTATTATTCATCTATTATTAGTTGTCCTCTCTTCGTTTGCTTTAATTAAATGTAGTTGGTCCATTACTCATTCTTTTATATATAATTTAATACAGACACAACCTGCTTTGAATATACCCAAGAGAGGACAAAATTTTCACTTTGTGATGAAAATGGACACAATCGAAGGACATGCCCCCATCAAGGAGCATACTTATACCCCAACATGATCGAACTAGATTTTCTTTTCAAGAAGATTGACTAAAGATTTAGTCGATTTATTCTGCCTGTAGATTTTTGGTCATACTTTTGATGTAAACCAATGCAAGTGTATGGCATGGGAGTACGTCCACCAAGAGATACTAGCTCAGCCCGCTCAAGGGCTACATGTTTACGCGAAGTATGACATGATTGAATGGACAATAATGGTTGTGCAGTAGCTTGGGGCCTTGGATTGCTTTAGCGATAGCCCATTCGATTATGTGTAGTTCCTCCCAAGCAAGCCATTCGCGAAGAACACGGTAGCTATGTATGGCAACAAGTTGGCACTACACATCCCGTTGAATGAAGTGTGCTTTCTAGACATCAGTTTCCACAAGGATGACATGTGGTTCACATCGGTGGTCGACTACACAGGTTCAGGAGGTAGGAGTTTGCCTTGTTGATGGGTCTTTGATTTGGCCTGGAGGAGAGGAGAATTGTCAAAGACGATGTAGTGTCTGAAAATGATCCATCCCCGTCCCGAGCTTGTATGCACTTGTTCATCATTGATCAACTCACAGCAATACAAGCCTTGGAGAGGCTTGAACCACAGCCCTCTACTGATGATGTCTTGAAGATTGCTTACGCCATCATTGTTGGGCATTAGCTTTTCACTCATGATCCAGTTAGTCTGATTTCACTCTATGCTTGGGGGACAATTGATAATTTGGACCGAACTTAGACGTGGCCGTGGGCACGGTGACGTGGAGTCACATTTTGCATGAGTATTTCCATGCTCCGAGGAAGAGCCAAAGCCAGTCGGGGGGAGAGGGTGGCAATCTCCTCTTGTACGGGAACTGCCTGGCTTTGCTGGTACATCATTCAAACTTCCATTAATTATTATTTAGATTTACCTTTTCTAAAATTCTGTTTTGCAGAGTTGTTTTTAATGTAGTGGAGGGTGACAGAGCACTTGTTCAACATACGATCACTTGTGGATAAGCCAGCCCCTGCCCATCAATACCTGAGGTGCTTGAGGATTACTCAGCGTTATGCAAAACTTTTGCGACAATATGACACATGGTGGAACTCCGTGAATTGTTAGACATCTATTTAGTTTTTCTTTTATTGCTCATTTTAGAATTATTTAAGGTGGATTGACTAAATAAGACTAAATTTATTGTAGGCTGAGGCTAAAGCTTTCGTCTAGAGTCTCAAGCCATGGATTTGGGGAAGCCATATTGGTTAGACTTCAGCACCTAGCCAGTCATCCATGCATCTGTTTGGGGAACACTACTCCCCAAGAGATACTATGATGCGTAAGTAAACTTAGTTCATTACATTTTTTATTTAGTGTAACGTCTTACATAAATACATAGACATTTATTTGGTGTTTATTTGTAGGCAGCCCCAGATCATTCAAGAGCAGAGGGGTAGGAGGCCCCAACTATACCATCTCCCTCACGAACTAGAGATATCCCACATGCGACTAACCAACTGTATCAAAATTTACAATTTTCTTGTAAATGAGATACGAGCTTTAGTTTTATTTATTAATTTGTTACAAAATGTAACGAGATGAACCTATCCTTTCTACATCATTATCTCAGGACACCGATGGTGTTTTGTGTCGTAACCGTCCTCCTTCCTCACCCACTGTCAATGACGAGACCTGTCATGTACAAGGAGTATTTACAAAGTCCATTACCAAAAATAATACTATGCCATGTGTTGATGATATTACAATTTTAATAGAGAATATTCATAGAAAAACTTCAAACTGAGGAGTGGATATTTCACTCTCTTTGCAGAGATTCAAGTCCACTACGACAATATATTCTTATTGATCCAGCAGTAATACCTCTAACTTGTCCCCTCTATGATACAATAGCCCGACCATGTCGTATAACTCAATAATCTCTTGGCAAGATATTAAGTCCAAAGCTTCACCACAAAGACACCTTTCTTCAACTAGAAAACTCACCTTTTAAAAAAATTCTCTTTTCTATTTCTTTCATAAAAAAATACTTTTTATTATGAAAATTTTTTATTATAAAAATTCTCCTTTTTATCCTTGTCCCGAGATAAGGAGGAAGTCTCCATTTTATGATAGAAGAAGATATCTTCTAATTAATATAAGACATAACATTCAAATTAATAATAAGAATTTAAGGCTGGGGTTCAAGTTAATAAGATAAGATTAATTAATGGAAGTGAAACCTTCATCCACATCTCTTTTTTATAACTTTTTTTTTTATAAAAAGATTATTTTGATATTAAAATGTACCAACGTTTCCCCACTCGTTTAAATATTAAAATAAAAAAAGTATTCCTAGTTGAAGAGAGACCATTATGCATAATAAAGGCGTGCTCTGCATTGAACCCCCAATTAATAGAATCATAATCTCTATTCTAGAGTCATTAGTGGTCTGAAACTTAAACTATGACTGGTTAAGGGAAATAAAGTATTGCTGTTTACATTTAATAGTTAAGGTGTTGACATAAGCTTTATTTGCTAGCACTTTATAACCTTGTGCTATCTTAGTTTTCATTAGTGTCTTTGAGAATAAGCCCCATTTTCATAGGAAGCGGCCAACTTCCACCCTTAACTCTGACAACCCACTCATAAGAGATACATCTTATAATTAAGAGTTAAAACTCGACCTATACAAATCATTATAAGATAAATGCACTCATACCATAGGGATGGAGCATAAAATTTAAATAATGCATTTCAAGAATTTTAAACTCGAGAGTTTAGGTAAACTCGTTCAAGGTCGGGTAAACTCGAATCATAAACTCGACTTGTAAAATCATAGAGTTTTTGTTCCTATTAAATTAATAAATAAATATATAAAACTATATATTATAAAATTTATATATCATTATAATAAAATAAATATCATAATAAATGTAAGAAACAAAGTATAAAATCCAAATTTATAATCAATTCTAAATTAAATGACAAAAAACTAACAAGTTTTAGAAAATTAAAACCCATCCAACATTGTTTAAAACATCAACAATCAAAAGAAAATGCTATGAAAACATAAAAAACTACATCAACATTAATAAAAATATAAAAATTAAAATTTCAATTCATTAGTACTATAAAAAAATTTAGGTCTTATTAGATAAAATCATTGGAACATAGAGTATGTCAACGTAAAAATTATTAAAAATATAGTAAAAGTTAAAAAATTAAATTTATCTGTATTATACAAATATGAGATATTTATAAATGTATTATTAAAATACACTTGAATATTTTCTAAAAACATGCACATATATAAAACACTTTAGTCAATATACATGTAAAGGTCAGCTAGAGAGTTGGTAGACGTGTGTGATTGTTTCTAAGTGCACCCAAGATTGAAACCTCTTGGTCTCGTTTGATGGAAATTTTTATTTTATTTTATTTTATTTTTATAGTAGGAAAAGTCAAACTCGTCCGATTTTATTGAGTTGACTCGCGAGTTGATTGATTTTACCTATTTTTTTAATTTTTATCCGATTTTACATTTTTATACTCCTTAAAATCGTAAACTTGTTCGATTTTACCAAGGTGACTCGTGAGTTGATCGATTTTACCTACTTTTCCGATTTTGATCCGATTTTACATGTTCATACCTCCTAAAATTGTAAACTCGTAAGAGTTTTTTAGTTGACATGCGATTTTGACAAACAGGGTGAATTTTTCATAATCAAGTCATCATATGATTCGTTTTTCCTATTGAACTTGGTTATAAGATCTCTAGTTCCTAGGATGCAAGTCCTCATATATGACTTTTGAATTTATGGGCTTTAATCCCATCCCCCTTGATGTGTTCCAAACCTTTTGTCTTGCTAAGGCCTTAGTTAATGAATGTGCAAGATTGTCATAAGATTTGACATAATCAACATTTATAACATCACTTGTCAAATAAGAGTTTACAATATCGTGCCTTCTTCTTAATGGTTTGGATTTACTGTTGTAATAATGGTTCTGAACTCAACCAATTGCAGCAGTGCTATCATAATGAATTAATATAGGGGGGGATTGGTTTTTCAAAATAAGGTATTTGAAATAATAAATCCCTTAACCAATTCACATCCTCATTAGTTGAAGCTAATGCAGTTAGCTCAGCCTCCATGGTAGAGTTAGCAGTACTAGTTTGATTTTTAGATTTCCAACAAACAGTACCACCACTTAAAGTAAAAATATAACTAGTATTAGAACAGGAATCACCCGATAAAGTGTTCCAATCTGCATCACAAACTCATTCAAGTATTGCAGGATATTTTTTATAATACAAGCCATAATCTTTTGTATCAAGTAAATATCTTATACCTCTTGTTATGGCACGCTAATGTTCTGTATCTGGCTTTCTTGTAAACATGCACTCCCACTGCATAAGAAATGTCAGGTTTTGTGCAATTAGTCACATATCTTAAGCTGCCAATTAGGCTAGCATATTCCTTTTGATTTATCACATCATCATCACTTTTAACAGGAAATAAAAATTTAATACTTGAATCAAAAAGAGTTGTCACATGTTTGCAATCAAGAAAATTATATTTTCTCAATATATTGTGACTGGTCAATAAAAATACCAACACATAAAATTTGGCTCACCCAAATCTTTTATATCGAAATTTCTACTAAGTATGACTTTTGTTTCTTTGATATCATTTAAACTAAAGCTAAAAAGAAGCGAATCATCAACATATAGGCAAATCAAAACATGTGAGTTATTCCAAGTTTCATAATAGATGCATTTATCACTCATTTGATTTATAGCCCTTCTCAATCATGAAGGAATCAAATTTCTCATCCCATTGCTTAGGTGCCTGTTTTGGAGCGATATTAGTCAATTTACACACTTTGTTTTTTTGGCCAGCTTCCACAAAATCTTCGAGTTATTCCATATAAATTTCTTCATTTAGGTCTCCCTTTTAAAAATGCAGTTTTAACATCCATTTGGTGAATTTGTAAATAAAAAACTATAGCAATAGCAATCAGAAAGTCTAATGGATGTTATTCTAGTAACAGGAGAATAAATATCAGAAAATTATAAACCCTCCAATTGTTTAAAACCTTTGGCAACTAGTCCTGCCTCATATTTTTCAATAGAACTATCTGCTTTTAACTTAATTTTTTTTTCCTGCGGATCCATTTACAATCAATTGTTTTACAATAAAATAGTAAATCAACTAATTTCTTAGTTTTATTAGAAATTACTGATTCCATCTCATCGCTTACATTCTTTTTCCAAAAAAATTGTATCAGGTGATCTCAAAGCTTCTTTTAAATTAGGAGGGTCATTTTCAACATTAAAAACATAAAAATGAGGACCAAAATCATTTTCTACTCTAACTCTTTTACTTCTTCTAGGTTGAAAATCACCATTATTTTCTTTTCTCAAAATTGAAGTAGAAGAGTTAGATAGAGATAAAATATTTTCATCAAATATTTGACCCCCACTATTTTTAAAATTATATGTAGTTTTTCTTCATGAAAAATTGCATCACTTGATTTAGTGTTCACATTATTTTCAAGATTTAAAAATCTATAGGCCGTATACTATTGGAAGCATAACCAAGAAAAGAACAAATGTTGACTTTCACACCCAATTTAGAAATTTTGGGATCGGTTAGCCTAACATAGGCCAAACAACCCCAAACTCTAAGATATCCCAAATTTGGCTTCTAGTTTTTGAATAATTGAAATGGTGTTAACTTTGACTTTTTATGTGTCATGCCATTTAACACATAGCAAGCTGTCAAAATAGCTTCACCCCAAAGATTTGAAGGTGCACAACATTCAATAAACATGACATTAGTTAACTCAACCAAAGTTCACTCAACTAAACCATTAGACGTAGGAAAATATGGTGAAGTAACTTCATGAATTATTTCCAATGATTTTACAAAATAATTATATTCATTAGAACCATATTCCTTACCTCTATTACTTCTTAATCTTTTTATTTTCTTACTGAATTGATTTTCTACTTCGTGGAGGTATTCTTTAAACTTCTCAAACACTTCACTTTTATGTTTCATCAAATATAAGTATATTTAGAGAAGTCATCAATAATAGTAACAAAATATTGATTCCATCCACAAGTTAGTATGTCTCCAAGTTGACAAACATCACTATAGATTGATTCCAACAATTCGGTTTTTCTTATAACATCAAAATGAGGTCTTTTTGTGATTTTTGCTTTACTGCAAGCTTCAAATTATTCAAAATCCTTTTTAATCACTAGGATCAATCCAAAATTACTCATGATTCCCGCATAACGACTATTAATATGACACAAACGAGCAAGCCAAACATTTTTAGAAGAGAGTATATAAACAGAAGTTGAATATGCTTTATTCATCCCAATAATCAATTTACACATTGCCATCACATGCACCCCATACCCACAAAAATACCTTTCTTAGTAATCACAAATTGGTTAGATTTTGTGATCTGCTTGAAGCCAGCCATGTTGAGTAGATAACTTGACATCACATTCCTCGACGTTGAAGGAGTATATAGCACATCTTTTAATGTCAATTCTTTTTCAGATGTAAATTTCAACTCAACTTCTCTTGTTCCTAGAACTTTGGTGGTATAATTATTGCCGAGCATGATGATTTCAAGTTCATCAAAAGAAGTATATACTTTGAAAAATTTTTCATCAAAGCAGGCATGATAGTTTGCACCTGAGTTTGCCCACCAACCATCAACACTTTTAACCATATTAATGTCTATCACAAGTTTCTCTTCGATTACGTTGGCCTTCGGAGTAGTCCCAAGTGTTTTCAAAATCTACAAATTGAGCAACAAGCCCACTCTTGCCATAGATAAAACACACACTAGAATTTTGTTGTGGTTGATTTTATGCTTGATAATTCTTACCACCATTTTTCTTGGGAGGTCCAAGATAATTTTTCTTGAAATGTTTCTTTTTTAGATTCAAAAGTGTATTTTTGTTAATATTAGGAATAACATTATTTGAAGAAATTAAATTTACCTTCATTGTGATGGTTTTTTCGATGCTCTCCACTAGCTGCATCACTGCATCTGGACCCCATGCCTTTTCTTCCATCTGAATTAGCATTATCAAGATTTCAAAGGTTGTTTCTTGTTGTTTGTGACACATGCTTTTCTAAAATTCCTTCCATGAAAGTGGAAGTTTATCAATTATGCCACAAAGAATAAGATTATCTCCAATCTTGATATCTTCAAACTTGAACTCACCCACTATCATGATAAAATTATTAACTTGATCTACTATTGATCTATTGTCCACCATTTGAATTCGAAAAAATCTGCTTGTAGCTTATTTTGATTTTTTCATACCTACCTCCTTTGTGTCATGCTTACTTTGCAAAACTTTCCAAATTTTCTTAACGGTAGGGAAAGTTCTATCATAATAATCATAAAAATTATTTGATAGACAATTAGAAAGATGATTCATGCAATTGAAGGCATCATTGTTGTATTGTTCCTCTGTCTCCATGTGAATCATCATTCATGTCAATGGCATTTATCTTGTTTGGATTCTTTTTAGTGAGAACATATGCAACTTTAAGAAGCGTAAGATAAAATTGCACCTTACCCTTCCACCTTTTAAAGTGGGTACAATTGAAAAAGAATGATTTATTGAGATCTCTTACTTTGATATTTTCATGTTTTTCATCTGTTGTCATCTTTTGAATCTTCTTAAAATTGTCGATGATATTAAAATTTTAATAGAAAATATTTGTAGAAAAAGATCAAGCTGAGGAGTGGATATCTCGATCTCTTTAAGGAGATTCAAGCCATTGCAGCAATATATTCTTACTGGTCTAGCAGTAACACCTTTGACTTGTCTCCTAATTGAGATCAAGGAGCATACATGGCATGGGAGAATTCATGGAAGATCTCATATGAAGATGCTTATGAAAGGAATGAGATTATGTACAAGAACTTGTATTTCAAATACAAGGTGGGAAGATCAAGATTGAAGAAAGACTTGTTGGACAATGTTCAAGGACTTGAAGAACTTATGACTTCTATGGAAGTTGATCTTAACCATGATTGGATATTCTTGTACAAAGATCAATACGTTAAGTATAAGAATGACACTTAGAAGATGAAAGAAGCAATATTAGCATTGATGCAACATAAAGAAGACCTATTTGATCTTGAAGCAATGATGAAGAGCACTACTCTTGATCAAGTTGAACCTACAAAGAAGTTGTTCCATGTTTGCAACATTGAAGGGTTCTTTGAGGAGTTTGAAAGCTTGGAAATATGCATAAAAGACCCTTTGTTCAAGTCCACAAAGACTGCAAATTGAAGGCAAGACAAAGCAATGCATTGCTGGAGCAGAGGCAACAGGAGCCGAATCACACTCCAGCTAGTGTCGGAGCAACGGCAAATGAAAACATAGCTACATTCCAATAGCCATCCAACTCAGTATTTGGTCCTCTGTTCGGCACCGGATGGCTCCTGTTTAACTCAATTTTGTTTGATTTTTCTTACAATTTTCTTTGGTTTCTCATGTTATTTTTTATATGTTTTACGGGTACTTATGTCTAATTACCCTATCCATGAATTATTAGGTTAATTTAGGTCTTAAGGACAATATATAGTCCATATCTTTGTAATCCTCATAGCACTTTTACAAACAATATGACAATTTGATTTGGATTAAACATCTTTCTTCTTAAGTGTTCTTCTAAGACTCTTCTAGGGTTCTTAGTCTAACTCTTATTGTTTCAATCCTTGGTTAGAGTAATTGAATTGAATTGAAAAAAATCAAACCACTATATCGTATTGGAAGACATTGTGGTCAATGGTTCTTCCTTGAATCTCTTTTTAATTCTTGGGAATTGAGTCATTTGTTAATGGATCAACAGTTAGGCCAAGATAATGAGAAATTTGAACTAAAGATCACATCATCTCCTCTAGGATACAACAGCCTGACCATGTCGTATAACTCAATAATCTCTGGACAAGATATTGAGTCCAAAGTTTCACCAAAAAAACACCTTTCTTCAACTAGCAAACTCACCTTATAAAAAAAAAAAAAAATTTCCTTTCAAATTCTCGTAAAACAAACTTTTTCTTATGAAACTTTTTTATGGATATCAAGGAGCTATCAAGACATTGGAGAACTCATGGAAGCTTCTAAATGAGGATATGAGAAGACTCAAGTTCAATTCTAAAAAAGATGGAGCTTCAATGAATGGATTGAAGATTTACAAAATGAAGAAGTTGATTCATGCATATACTTCAAGAATAAGATTGACACTTTAAAGATGAAAAAAGCAATGTTGGCATTAATGTAACATAAGGAAGAACTACTTAATCATGAAGTAATGATGAAGAGATCTATACTTGATCAAGTAGAGCCAACAAAGAAGTTGCTTCATGTTGGCAACATTGAAGGGAAATTTGAGGAGTTGGAAGGCTCGAAATTGTGCCTAAAAGACCCAAGTTCATGTCCACAGAGAATGCAATTGAAAGCAAGATAAAGCATGGAACAAAGGGTGGAAAAAAGCTACGAGTGTAGGCTGTAGCAGAGGAGTCAAAGTTGGATCAACCCCAGTAGGCGCCGGATCAACAGAGGAAAATAGAGGCAACAATTCCAGTAGCCATCTGGCCCCGGATGGCCCCTGGCAACTCTGACACTATTTTGTTTTTCTTTGATTTTTGATGCTTTCTTCTTGTTTTATTTTTAAATTTTAATTTAATTTTAATTTTTTTGTTATGTTTTAAGGGTAAACATGTACAATTACCCTATCCACGAATTATTAGGTTAATTTAGGGCTTTGGGACTATATATAGTTCCTTATCTTTGTATTAGAAAACAACCTACAAACATGTAAACACTCTGAGTGATTTGTTTTAAAAGATCAAACATAATCTATGATAAGTGTTCTTGAGAGTTCCTCTTAGGGTTCTTGAACCACTTCATTTAGGGCATTTAGTCACTTTGGGGTGAGATATTGAATTGTCTACCAAATCAAGAGATTGGTTGCTGGTGAATTACCAACAAAGATTAATCTAATCTCCCTTGAATTTTTGACGAGTCCCTCTTTTTCATTGATTGATTTCTTGTATGTATGCCTTCATTATTTTCAAGAATCACATCGTATTTTGGTATCGAGAGCAGGTTATAATCAAATTTTTGCCTATCTTTACTTGCTTTCTTGTTTTAGGTGTTAAGATCAATTTTTTTTTTTGAAATCTTATAATCTTATGTGATTTGTGTTTTGTTCTTTACATTTATCTTAGTTCTTCTGTTGTGATCTCTTTGTGATTATGGGAATTAAGCCTAAGGCCAAAAAAAGGGCTGATTTGCCGTGTTTGGTGTTTCAACTTCTATCCTCGACCTCTACAAAAGAAAACTCAAAAAAGAAAGGTCAAAAGCTCCCAAAGCAGGGCATGCACGAAATTTCTCCAAATAAGTGCCAAAGAAAAAAGTGAAAAGTCAATTGGGTTTGTTGAATTCAAGTTCATATCTCTTGTGCTATTGAACTATTGTTGCGTAGAGATAGTACGAATTGGGATTGAATTTCCTATTGTTAATGCCAATTTGAAGATCAAAGGCTTTGAATTATTGAATTACATATGCAAATTTGAGATCACATTTGTCCTAGGTGTTTGATGAAATGCTTATCTTGTATTATCTTGGATTCTACATGTTTGACCATTTGCATTGAGTTGATTGACCTTATTTCTTTGAAACTCTATTCTCTTGGTTCTTGTTTGGCAATCACCAATTAATTGGATTGTGTGGATCATTTGGTATTCTTGCATAATTGATTTGCATTGTTCTTGTGAGTTGTTTCAGAACTTGAAAAAGAAGCTACAGCGGAAACACGCAATAAGGGTTGAGCTCAATTAAGTGATTAAATGACAAATTGAATGACAAATACAAGTGATTGGTGAAGACATATAAAAATTCCCTATTTTTGTGTTTTCTTTCTTATAGGTACAACATGACAAGAGAAGCATCTTCATCGCAAGTTGAAAGGAATGACATGAATACTTGTTGGAACATTTTTCATGGAACGAATGGGGCAAATGACAACTGAAATCTCGAAGAACATGAAAGAGATGAGCAAGGACTCGAACTCAAATGTTGATAACTTTGAAAGAAGGGTAGGTAAGCTTCAATCTAAAACTCCTAGAAGACATGTGCAACAAGGCTGAAGTGGAGATGAATATCAACCTTGTTCTTCTAAGGAGTATGTGCCAAATGGAAGAGTTGGAAGAAGGAGACAACAAGTAAATCATGATGACTTTGAAGTTGAGGAGAGGCCTTTGAGGGATAGATACATACTCACTACTCAAGATTCCAAGAGTGTTGGGGACTATCGAAACTAATGGAGTTAGGGAACTAACATTAAAAGGATAGAGAAGCTTCAATGGCTACATTTCTCAAAAGGTTGAGAAAGGATATTAAAGAAAGAGTATAAACACACCTTTTTGTTGATCTTCAGGAAATGGTACAAATGGCCATCCAAGTTGAAAGAAACTTGGAGAAAAAGATGTCATCAAATGGAAGATTTTATGAAAGCTCAAGTAATGGCACTTCTTCATCAACTAGGTGCGATGAATATGGGTATAAAACTTCTTGTTACTCAACATGGGAGAGCTTGGAGTCTAAAAATGAAGACACCTCAATTACCAATGAAGTTAAGGGTGAAATGGGTCTTCAAGAAATTGTTGGAAATGAGCAAGTTCAAGAGTTCTCATGTGAAGTTATGGGAAAAATGATCATATGACACTTGTTGAATTGGAAGCTCAACATCTATAAGTGAAAAATGATGGAGGAGAGTCCCATGAAGTGAAAGAAGAGGTTCCCATTGTGAAAAATGAGAAAGAGAAAAAGAACAAGAGAGAATAAAAAAAAGGAGAGAATGAAATTGAAAAAGATTTTGAGAGGGAAAAGGAGATGCAAAATGAGATTGTCATTGAAAAAGATTTGAGTGAAGAAAATGAAAATTCATGTGAGAAAGAAAGAGAAAGAGAGTGCTTTGATCTTCAAGATGAACAAGGAGATTCCTATACCCATTTCAAACATTGACCACTCTTTTTTAGTGTTCTTGTGCCAAAATTTCAGGTTTTTGAAGGCCTAAACAAGTTGAAGGAAGGCGAGGACAACTTGGAAATGAGTGCTATGTTAAAGTGGTACACTTTTATCTCTACACTTGGTGATTTTTTGTGGAAATTTGAGCATGAAAAGTCGATTTCTATGGTTAAGTATGATTGTGAAAATGCTTATGATGTTTATGAGCAAGTTGTTATTTGTGAATTTCTTGGGCTTAGTGATTCCTTGATTAGAGAAAGCATTTCTTATACTTCTATGAGTCTTGTGACAGCTTTTATAGATTTTGAAGTTGTCAAGGAATGACATGTGCAAAAATATGATTGTAGAATTGTGAATGAAGCATGTGGAAGAACTTTGAATATCTCTAAGAGCTTCTTGAATGAAATGCTAGATCTTAAGCTTGTTAGGGAATTGTTTGTCAAAGAGCATGCTTGTGACTATTTACTTATATATGGTCAATTCTTCAAACATATTAATTCTTTGATTAGAGAAAATGCTTTGTTTATGCCTAAGGATTCTATGTATGACTTGTTGGCCATTGGAATTCATGAAAATAGCCTAAAGTTATCTTCTTGTGACTTGAAATTCTTGAATTCCGTGAGTGAGCAAATATTTGGGACTTACATGATTAGACCTTCAAAGATTGTCCTAGAAGATAGAGTTTTGTGGATCTTTGATGCTTTGCTTATTGGTAATAATTTTTATCTTTGTGGTCTAGTGTGCATACTCATTGTTGATTCTCAATTCTTGTTTATCTTATTTGAGATGTACTTCATTGTGACTCTCATGAGGAGTACGTCCATGATTGTTGAGAGTACATGTTTGTTAACTCTTTGTAATGAAACTTGTCATGTTGAGGAGTAGATATTAGTTGAAGTTGTGAAGCTTCATGATCTTGATAACAACATGAATGTATGGATTTTGTTTCTTCTTGTGGTTTTTAGGTTCAAAGCTTGTGATGCTCATGATAAATGCTTAGAATAGATACTTCTTGTGTTCTTAATTGTTCCGAGCATGAAAAATTCTTTGAGTTGTTGAATCTTGAGAATCATGAAGTTGATTTTGTGAGATATGATAGTCCTAGATTCTTTGATATCGTGTTTACAAAGAATGTCTTAGGACTACATATTAAAAAGAAACCTATGATTGTTGGAGAATGCTTGTTGAGAACTTGTGAAAAGGTGTTTTATGATGAGAGGTTGTTCTTTGATGAAATTGAGGAATTTCATATTGATGAAACCAATGTATTTGATATGTGCTTAATCTCTATTTGGCATATTTGGTGTCTTGCTGATTTAATGAGTTCTAGCATATGTAGCATGTGTAGAGGTGATTTTCTTCTTCATTTTATATATGTGCTTGATGTTTTTGATGGAGGGCATGTATATGCTATGTTAAGGGATTGTTTCTTGAGTTTCATGTCTTTGAATCCTAGGTTTAGAGAGCCTATACATGATGCTTTATGGGGTCATAGACTAATGGGATTTAATACTTTATTGTCCTATGCTTTGAATGATAGAATTTGGTTTCTTGACTATGTTTAATGGCTTGTATTCCTTGTTTATGATGTTTCGTCTATTGAATTTCTTGTAGTGGAGATGGAATACATAGCAATTAAGGAGAGACCACCACCTTCAAAGAAGGGTATGGTAAGACATTGTCAACTTCTAACTTCCAAGAAGGTTAACTTGAAGTTCTTAGGTAAGTATTCTTTAAATTCTTCAATCAATGTTAGTGTTCGTTCTCTTATCTACGTAGGACTTGAAGATTCGAGGATGAATCCTTTTGACGTGTAAGGGGATAATGGATATCAAAGAGTTATCAAGACATTGGAGAAGTCATGGAAGCTACCAAATGAGGAGATGAAAAGCTTCAAGTTCAATTTTAAAGAAGATGGAGCTTCAAGGGGAGATTTAATGAATGGATTGAAGATTTTCAAGATGAAAAAAGTTGAATCATGCATATAAAGACTTATACTTCAAGTATAAGCTTGACACTTTAAAGATGAAAGAAGCAATGTTAGCATTGATGTAACATAAGGAAGAACTACTTGATTATGAAGCAATGATGAAGAGATCTACACTTGATCAAGTTGAGCCAACAAAGAAGTTGTTCCATGTTTGCAGGGTCATTTGATTAGTTTAAATGCCTGAAATTGTGCCTAAAAGACCCTAGTTCAAGTCCATAAAGAGTGCAATTGAAAGCAAGACAAAGCATGAAACAAAGGGCAAAAAGAAGCAATTAGTGTACTTTGGAGTAGAGGAGTCGGCCCCGAATCAACCCTAGTAGGAGTCGGATCAATAGATTAAAATGGAGGCAACAATTCCAATAGCCATCCAGCCCCTCATCCGATGCACCATCTGGTGCCAGATGGCCCCTGACAGCTCTGACACTATTTTGTTTTTCTTTGGTTTTTTATGTTTTCTTCTTATTATTTTTTATATGTTTTAAGGATAAATATGTATAATTACCCTATCCAGGAATTATTAGGTTAATTTAGTTCTTTGGGTCTATATATAGTTCCTTAATAAACATTTTGAGTTGTTTGTTTCTAAAGATCAAACATGATCTTTCACGAGTGTTCTTGAGAGTTCCTCTCAGGGTTCTTGACGCAGAGCATGTATATGAGCATGATGAAGATTATTTAATAATTTTATTTCCTTAATTAGATAGAATTTTATTTAGAAACTTGTTTTATTTTATTTTTTATTGTTTTCTTCTTGATTTTTATTTCCTAGTCTGATTAGGAATACAGAACTTAGCTATTAGTAATTTATTTGGTTTCTATTTCCTAATCTGATTAGGAACATAGAACTTCTGGTATTATAAATAAGGATGAATGCCTAACAGCAAAGGATTGAATCTATTATCAATAATATTTCAAAGTTTATCTCTCTTTCCTTGTGATCACAAGGTGTTGTTCTTTCTTTCTTCGTCCTTTAACTACTTTAGATTGAAGTCTGTTTAGAGGAGAAGAACCCAATTTTCGTTGTCTAGACCTCTGACAAGTTAAGAAGTTAGATTATCGAAAAGCTTCAAATTTTGGCAGATTATCCAAAGTTTGAGTTACTGTTCATCGGCACTCTTTACCGATTATTGTTCCGGCATTGTTCATCCATCACTGTTCACCGCATTTACTGTTCATCCAAACTAAAAGTTACAATTTTCTTGAGTTCCTATTATTAAGTTTCTTCCATAATTCCTTAATCCTCAACCCACCATATCCGTCTGTGTCAGTTCTTGAGCCATTTCATTTAGGGCATTCAATCACTTTGAGATGAGGTATTGAATTGTCTACCAAATCAAGAGATTGGTTCTTGTTGAATTACCAACAAAGGTCAATGTAATCTCCCTTGAACGTTTGATGAGTCTTTCTTCTTTTCATTGATTGATTTCTTGTATGTATGGAATCACATCATATTTTGCAACTTAACACTTAAAACAAGAAAGCAAGTAAAGATAGGCAAAGTAAACAAGAAAGCAAGTAAAGATATATATATATGAATGAAATATTTATTTATCATTTTCACATTATTCCATTTTATTTTATCATTTTACTTAATCTAATCTTAGTCAATTTAAATTTAAGAAGTAACTTAATAGCACGTTTTTTAACCAGCTTACTGCCTTTGTCTCCCTGACCCTTGATCATTTGAGAAGGTTGGAGGAGGGCTAGTGAAGGCATGATTCAGATCTATGGTGGTGTAGTATTGAAGTAAG
>JAOXNR010039537.1:0-20342 GCA_028571225.1 Parsonsia alboflavescens | reverse complement strand
GCATCGGTGCAATGTGTTGTTCTGGGGGTTTAATAGCCAGTTGTGCAGAAGAGGTTGGGGTTTTACCCACTAACTTGATTTTGTTGCCACTATGGAAAAATTGCTCCAGCAACTCAAAGAAGAATCACCTAAACCTGATGATTCCCCCACTATTGAAGATACAGAGAACGAAGGAGATGAAGATCTTCTTTATTTCTCTGATTGATGACGACGGCCATGATGTCATCCTCAAAATAATGTAGATACTGTGGAAAGTATTATTGTAGCACTTTTACTGTATCGCTTTTACTTTTTACTGTACACTTTTACTTTATTTGTCTATATATAGACTCCCATTCCCCCAAACTCAGACACCGGTTTTTAGAGAGAGAAAGACCCTTGTCTAGAAAGAGAAACTCCCCAAGTGCTCTCCCATTCTCTTGTTTCCTGTTCCGATCTATCCCTCCGGTTAGATTCTTTTCTGTAATTTCTTTTCTAATATTATTTCAGTACTTATATTAAATTTATGGTCGGCTTTGCCACCTGAGTTTTCCGTTTATATCAATTTTAATTTGTTTATTGTTCTTATTTATGGCCGGCCAAGCCGCCTGAATAGTTGAATCTTTTCTTAAGTTTATGTTCTTTACTTCCTTATCTGAAATCTTCCCTTCTCTCCCCCCTTTTCCGGGCCACAATTCCCCCCCCTCCCCTTATATATCAAATGAGTATAGTCTTTGCTTCTTTTTTCATTGATTCAATCCAATCACCCTTAGTTATCAATGCTTCTACCACATTAGGAAGTAAAGAAGTACGTGATTCATCAATTACCTTTCTCCCAACACCGAATGTAGATTCAGATGCAACAGTAGTAATTGGAACAACTAAAATATCTCTTGTCATTTTTCATATTATTCGATATTTCTTAGAATTAGTTTTTCACCATTCCAAAATATTAATGTTCTCGTTCCTTTGAAACACTAGTTCTTCTAAATTTTGATCAATTTCAAACTTTTGATATGCACAGAGTGAAGAAGAACTAGATTCCTTATACCATCTATCAGAGACATTTGACTCAGCTGCACCTGCCTGATTTTAATTAGAATTCATAAAACCCAAATGACCACCATATCCAAGATACAAATCCCTAAAATCACTTCTAACTCTCTCAACATAGAGATCAGTCTCAAAACCATAAATTTCATTATAATAGAATTGAACTAAATCCATTTTAAATCTAGGATCGAGAACCACAACAATTGCCAACACCAAACAATACTCATCCCAATATTTTCCAAATTTAATCTTCATTGGACTAGCCATGCTTCTTATACAATCATGTTCACTATTTTCTCATTCCTTCAACTTAACTTGAATTCTACATACTTCAAGAAAAAGGCATTTGAAGTAGGAAAATGACTACCACTAAAATGAATTGTGGCATCATAAAATGCTTTCAAGCAACCATGAATCAATGAAGCAACTTTCCATTCCTCCTCGGGTGGATTAAACTTGTAGTTTTTATCAATTTTTTTTAAGACGATTGAATCCTTCTTTTAAAGATAATGCAGTCTCAAGCATTAAAAAAAGTAGAATTCCATCTAGTTGGTACATCCAAAGACACATTCTTCTTATTTTTCTTCTTACATTGTTGTAATACAAACTCAAATTTCTGACAATCATTAGGGGATCTTTTCCGATACTTACAAGTTTTTCGAATTTCACAAATTACGTCTCCAACTTGATTCAAACCATCTTGTAGAATCAAGTTAAGAATATGAGCACTACAATGAACATGAAACAAATCTCCATTCAAAGGATGCAAAAATTTATCAAGCAATCAAGATTTTAAATTCCTAACCATTGAATCATTTGAAGATCCATTGTTCACAACCATAGAAAATAATGTTCTATCCAAATTCCATTCCATCACAAGTTCTGTGATAAATCTAAATAAAGTTTCACCATCATGAGAATAAGGAATAGATATGTAGGAAATAATCATTTTCTTCAACACCCAATTGTCATCAATAAAATGAACCGTCAAACATGCATATGCAATATTAGAATGATCAAAAGTCCAAAGATCCGTAGTGAGTGTAACTTTACAAACAAGCTCATCCAAAAACTTATACGAGTTATCCTTCTCCTCTTTATATAAAGCAATCACATCTGCTCTAATTGTGTTTCGAGAAACAAGTTTGAAATTCGGATTTAACCCATTACAAAACTCCTCAAACCATTCATGCTCACAAATTTTAAAAGCATAAGTGTGTTTAATTATTGCCCTTGCCAAATCTTTCAATCTGTTTTCTTGATCAAATTTATACCTTTTAGCTTCAAATGTTCCAGTAGATGCATCATTTTTCATTTGAAGAGTCAACTTTCCAGATTTCTTATTTTTTCTATAAACACAGTTATCTAAATGTTTTCTCAAATGCATAGTTCTTGAAGAACTTGAACTAGAAAGTGGTTTTATACACCATTTACACTGATGAAAAATAATTCCAATAGGTGAAGAAAACCTAGTCATTTCCTTCCATACCTTCGAAGTTAATTTTCTTGAAAAATTTTGGTTGTTCCTTATCATCTTCAATCTCATTTGAAATGCTCTCAATATCCAAATCTACTACTTGATTAGTTGTAATGGATTCGTAAATGTACTTGACATAATAAAAAAAGAATAAACAAAATAATATTAATTATCTGCATTTTTCTAAAAACATTATATTAAGTAATCAAATAAAAAAAAAAAAAAGCTTGTGTCCATGGAATGTTTTTTTTTTTTTTGAACCAGTAATAATATATTAATTGCATAGTAATGCGGAAACAATTTTACACCATAGAAATTAGAAATCGGGGAAAAAAATCCTTGGTAATTTTCGGTTACAAGAAGAAGAAAAAATAGGATCAACGAACTGAATGAAAAATTAGGAAAATTCAGGTTACAAGAACCCCGCCCCCCCCCAAAAAAAAGGGCAAATAAAAAGTAGAATTCAGAGTCTATCTAAGACCAGCTTCACCCACTATTTTCATCTTTCTACCCAAATTGCTGCGTGGAATTGAAACGTTACAATGACTCGAAATAAAGCTCTACCAACTTACCGATTTATTTGATTAAACATGAGCATGTAGGAATTGGGATAAATAGACCCAAAGCAAGCCCCTCTCTTCTAAAATGGAAACTAGCAGATAAGAGAAAAGAAAACAAAGCAAAGATTCTTAACAATTTGAAACTCACACAAATTACTCCTCAAATAATATAAACGCAAAAAAACAAGAAGGAAAAGTTCATTCCCCTCAAAAAGAAAATCAAACCCAAGCCTGTTCAACCGTCTAGACACCCAACTCCTTTTCAAACCTCACCAAAATAAAGACTCCCTCATAGTATTCAACAAGATATCTGAATGAAAGAAGTAGGAAACAAAAACGCGAGAGTATCTCTCTTCTCTACTTTTTTACTCTTGAGAATACAAAACTTTTTTTAGTTGCAATTTTAGCGAGAATAAAAATGGAAACAAAAAGAACGAAATAGAAACGCGAGAATAAAATCTTCAAGAGGAGAGAAGAGGCAGAGATTGACTTGAGAGTATTGGATTTCCAATCAGCGGGACTAAATCGGAGGATAGCTCCAGGGAAGAGATGAGTACCAGACTGCCGTTCTTGTGTTCTTTCTTGTTTGAGGTTGAAGAACGATGTCTAAAGAGAAGAGAAGGAAGGTGAGTGAAGAGTGAGAGTGATGTATAAGACTCTGAATGAAGAGAGTGAGGTGCCAGTGCCAGTGTAAATGGTTTGTAAGAATATAGGATAGGGTTTCATCTATGAGTTAATCACAACTGTCAGATATAGCTTGGGATAGATCTAATGGTATATAAAAACTATTCTTCTTTTTTAATTAATATACTATTCGGGTCTGGGTCTTAAATTAGGTAAGGTATAGTTAATCAAGATTTTGGACCCATTTATTAAATTATAAATGGGTTTGGGTCTAAAAAATCATATATTGACTCCAGAATAAATGGGTCGATCACAGGTTTGGGTATACCCGGCCCATTGACAGCTCTATTCATGGATGTAATATTTAATGCACATCATATATGTGATCAATGAACTTAAATCCTTGAATAAGGTTCTAAATATATTTAATTTTGTCATAATAAAAGTACAACATCCAAGATATCACACATTTATTATATAAAATATGTAACGTACTCAAATATTGTTGTAAATCCAATGAATATGACTCTTCGTTTGTTACGTTTAATGTGGACATTATTGAAAGTCGTAAATACAATGAATATGGATTGAATTTTCATTCTCTTAAACCTTTGGTTTAAAATATTATTCTATAAATTGTCAGTGTTGGAATAAAATGAAATAAGAAAAAATATTTCTCTCTCCATTTTCCTTGTGTCTCCTTTCACTCTATTTTATATATTTATCTACAGTATTTGCATACTTTGGTGGAGAACAGAATGTTACACTGGTCCAGTTTTGAGGACTTAACATACTCCTTCATCCTTGGGGTGGTTGATTTGAGTAACTGTCTAATTGACTTGATTTCTGGAGGAAAGGATCCTCTCTTTTTGTAAATATTATATGGACTCATTAGAGAAGGGACTGCTTCCTGAACTGAGACTGACTTTGGAATAGTAGTAAACTCAACAAGACAACCTACATTTGTAGAATGTAAAGAATGCTTGGGTAAAGATTAGGAACTGGATATATTTACGAACTGAGACAGGAACTAGGAGTGTTTTCCATGTTGATACGAATCTCTCCTTACTCTCTCTCTATCATCCCTCGGAATCTAAAATCCCTAATTCTTCCCCCCTGCAAAATGAGAATTTTGCAACACCGGAATGCTACGTTCTAGCTCTGATACCAATGGGATTCAAGCATTACCCTGACACAGTTCATCCTGAGTACTTCTTTTGATGGAGATCAAAGAGCATACATGGCATGGGATAATTCATGGAAGATCTCGTATGAAGATGCTTAAGGAATAAAGGAGTTTATGTACAAGAGCTTGTATTTCAAATACAAGGGTGGAAGATCAAGAATGAAGAAATACTTGTTGGATATTGAAGATGATGTTATTAATGATTGAGAGTTCTTGTACAAAGATCTATATTTCAAGTATAAGCATGGAAGTTTAAGGACGAAAGTAGCAAGGTAGGCATTGAAACTATACCATGAAGAACAACTTGAAGTTCTTGACAAGATTGAAGAAGTTATGTTTGAAGATGATTGACAAGTTGAAGAACCTTGTAATGTATTCAAGTATGAAGACTTATATAGGCGATTAGAAGACATTGCAAGATTGGAAATTGAATGAACAAGGCTGAGACTATGCTAACAACTTTGTTTGAAGCACAATCGTCAAGGGAGGTTGAACAAAGGAAAGAGTTCAACATATGGATGATAGAGGACATCAAGGAGGAATGATTAAGCAAAAAATAAACACATTTGAAGCCTTGGAAGTGTGGTTGCACGAGCTGGACAGATTGGTGAAAACTGCCAGAAATTTTTTGTTTTGGTCCTTTGTTTTACAGCCTTAGTTATCTTGACTTTAGTTGGATTTTTTGACTTATTGTTAGCTGCTATCCTTATGTTCTAAACTAGCTTAAGAGGCCTAATTAAGTAACTAATCATGTTTGGGGCTGAGCCTATAAAGAGTCCATCATTTGTATTGCATTAGAACAATTAACTTGAGAAACACTTTTTAGAAATTTGATTGAATTCCAAATGGATTCAAATGGGTTACTTGACCAAAAGTTGCTAGGGCTCTTCTAGGGTTCTTAATAAAACTTTTAGGGTTTATCAATGCTATTGGAAGACAATCATGGTCATTAGTCACTAGTTTGAATCTCTTGTTGAAGTCTTGGGCAAAATTTCAGATTATGAGTGTTCTTGGGTTTGGATAGATAGATGTTGAAATTCCAGCCATAATTCAAGGATTCACATCATCTTTCCCCTAGATGCCCTCCCTGGCTAAGCAGGTACTCTCTTTTCCTCTAACTCACTGTTCAAGGATAATGCCTGCGCCTACTAATATAGCCGTCATAGTTCACCTATAACTGGGGAATACTAGAAGGAACAATAGACTCTTTAGGAATTAAAAAAGATTTCAGGAGAGAGATCGAAAGACTTAGAATACCATTGAAAGGGAAACACTCATGATATTATTGATCGGAAAATATTTACAGTAGACACTCTACAAGAGACTTGTGTACAAACTTGGATTCAAACTTTAACTTGGAAAATAAAACCTAAGACTAACTTAAACTTGAACCTGAAAATAGACTAAGGCTTACTTGAAAATAAAGGAGGACCTTTAGTTCACTTTATAGAGGAGTGATTGACTTATTCTAGTACCTAAGCAAGATACATCTTGCATGACTACAACAGAAATCACATGACTGAAAATTACAAAGAGAATATTCAATACAAAGGACAAAAACCTTAATGTAGGATACAACAAAATAATCGTCACATGAATACATCACATGACAAAAATAAAAACAGAACACTGAAAACAAGGCTGTCATGTTTTTTTGGTGAAGGCCCAATCTACATGGATGACTTGGCTTATTCATTTTCTGGTTTAGGGACTCCTGGAACAAAACAAAAGAAAGGCCGGACACAGCACTTCTGTCCAAAAATTCTGCTGCTGGAAAATGGCCCTTCTGTCCGAATTTTGCTGCTGATGTGTAGACTGAATTTTGCCTAAAAGATGAAATAAGAAACAAATACTAAATGAAAGGAATGTCTTCAAGTGGTAAGATGTTTTTCCCCTGGATTCCTTTGCTTGAAGATGACAAGACTGACTTTGTGCATGGCTGGAGTAACCAAAATTCTTTCTTGTTGCTGTGACCGAACTGTTGATGCAAATTAGGACTCCATGTGTGAACTTTGAGGCTGCTGAATTAGCTGAAATTATTTTCTTTTTTGTGACATTTCTTCTAACCGAGATTCTGGAAAAACCTAGCTGCTTGCATGACATGAACAGGTAACAAGTAATCTGAATTTTTTTTCTTTTTTTTTTTGGTTTGTGAAGGAAACAGAAAGGAACAGAGAATTTATTCTTCTTGGGCGGATTTCTTCCATGAGGTGGCCGAAATGTTTGAGGTGACTAAGACTCCTTTTTTGAAGATGAGGAACCTGGATCTTTGCTTGAAGGAGAAGTCTTTTCTTCATAAAAATTTTGTGCCCAATGATAGCAGTGATAAGCTTCTGAAAGTTGAACTTCCTAGTGTGCTAGTTACCCATCCCAAACAATGGGTTGTCTTCTTCAAAGATATTTACATTGTTGAAATTTGGTGGTTCTTTTGGAGAAGCATTCTTGGACTTTAAGTAAACAAAGAGCTCATCTCGAGCAAGCTGCATGCACGGCTGAGTCAAAGGTGGTTCCGTTAAAATCCATTTGCTGATTCGTGGATAAGGCCTTGGCTTGAAATAAGTCTTCTAGAAATCCATATGCTTTGTCATAACATAATCTAAGTGTACAATGTACACCTGATATGTCTTTCTGGGATCACCATGAAGCTTTGGGCAACAATATTTGTACCAATCCCGAGCGAACTGAAAAAGGGTGAGATAGTGCCACAATAATGTATTAGCAAACTGATTAGGATTGGCAAAGAAGATCTTGAACTGATGTATTTCAATTTCTATGGCATAATAGCAAAGAATTGCTAAAGTCCGTAGATACTGGAATTTATCTTCTGACATAGGACCTACATGAGAAAAATGCATGATGTTGCTGGAAGGTTGATTTGCATCGAAGGATATATCGTGGAATCGGTTTTGTTCTCGACAGGTTAAGGCTTGGTGTTTAAACATGGTTTTTTTGGCATATTTTTTGACTTGGTCAATTGTGTCACAATGGGCTAGTTTAGGTGGGTAAAATTGTAGGATAGTGAAGATGATAGGTATCGCTTTGGGTTGGCTTCCAAAGAACAGGGTAGGCAAAGGTTTCCTTTTTGGTCTGGATAGCAAGTCGGCTAGGATATTGGACTCTCCTTTGATTTGTTGAACTTGTAACTGGTATTTGGAGAACCAATCTTTCAGGTGAAAGAGTTGAGGTTCAGGAATGGTTTTGTTTTTGAATTCCATGATCTTCGGGAAAGAGGAGTTATCCATCTGCATTGTAAACTCATAACTGATCAGATGAAATTTAAATTTTTTGATACCATACTTGACAGCCAAAATCTCCTTGATGGTGGTGTGGTAGTGCTTTTTTGCATCTTTGAACTGGCCGCTGGCGTGACCGCAATAATGTTTTTGGCCATTGAGTTCTTCAATGAGGATTGCTCCCTGGAACTCATGACTTGCATCCGTCTGTAAGATCCTTTGACCTGTGTATGGAATATGAAGTGGAAGGGATTTCTGTCACATTTGTTTGAGGGCTTGGACGGCTAGGGTTTGTTCATGACTCCAAGGAGGTGGTTTCTTTTTTAGGAGTTTAGGTAACTAGATAGTGTATTTGGTGGAGTTTGGAAGGAAAGCTTTGATGTAGTTGTTGATGTCGAGGAATAGCTGAATTTCTTTTACAGACAGAAGGAAGGGTTTCAACAAGGTGAGAACCTGGCTGGATTTTGTCGTCAAAGATTTTCATACCAAGGTATTCAACCTTTTGAAGGCCGATGGAGCTTTTCTTTTTTGAGATCATGATACCTTGAGTTTTGACGATGTCAAAGAACTGTTCTAACAGTGACAAATGGGCTTCATCGTCCTTGCAAATGAGAAGGATACCAGCAATGTAAATCAAAGCATTGTGAATAATGGGCTGAAAAATTTTTATCATTGCTCTCTGAAAAATTGAAGGAGCTACCTTTAGTCCAAATGGCATCACCTTCCATTGATATTGAGCATTAGGAATGCAGAAAGTAGTTTTATAACGTTCATCAAGTGCAATTCCTAACTGCCAAAAACCAACTTTTAAATCAAACTTTGAAAATATTTTTGGCCACAAAATGAGTAAAAAGGTTTTGAATCCTTGGGAGCGAAAATTTATCATCTTTTAAAAACTAGTTTAAAGGTTTGTAGTCGATGACTAACCTTTTCTTACCTCTGACTTGCTCACTTCTTTTGTTCACGTAAAAGGCTTGACAAGCCCAACTAGAATTGGTTGGCTCGATCAGTCCTTGCTGTAATAGTTGTGCACACTCTTCCTGAGCAAGTTTAAGATCATCGGGAGTCATCCCGAGATGTGTTGCTTTGGTTGGGTTGATGTCCTCATTATGCTTAAAAGGAAGCTTAACAAAGAATTCTTCTTTCTCCAAAGTGGGTTTTTGTGCTTAAAGTCGCCGTGAGAATTTGCACAAAAATCTCTTAACATGTTAGCTATCAACAGAAATTTACTGGTAGTATCAAAAATACCAAACATATTGGTAATAGGAGTAAAAGGTTAAAAGTGATGTTTATATCGAATTACATGAATAAGGACTCTTAATCTTTCGACCTTTGCATATACATCTTGTTTGATAAGAACATCTTTACCATGAAGTTTATTCCAGAAAACCTTGATCCAGATTATGCAATTTGGGAAGAACTTTATTCCGACTGGGTGTCTAGAAATGAGAGTGCCTTGGAAAATTTCTCCATTAGTTGCTTGAAATCGGGCATCAGTGTTTGTCCAGAATTTAGTTGGGAGATATCTAGATTCATCATTGTTTTCATGGCACCCGTGTCTAAGAACCCGATAGCTTTGACTGGTTGGGCATACTTAGATGTTAAAAGAGAAACATGCACACGTGGAGGATGAATATCAGTTATTGAAGAGATATCTAAAACATTATTAACAGTAAAAACAGGTAAACATGATTCCTCATCTGAATCATTTTCTAATTTTTCAAATTCAAAATCTGTAATTTCGATGGCAAAAGCAATATCCTGGTCGGGATGGTTTTGCCCTAAGAACACCGATTCAACATTTGATTTTGGATGATCCACCATCAATTGTGAAACGAGCTTCGAAGCCTTGGCCTTTTTGTTTGTTCAATTTCTTGCAAAATGACCTTTCTTCTTACAGAAGAAACACCAGTCGGACTCTCATCTGGTTGAAGCCTTCCACCTGAAGTACTTGAGGTTTTTCTTGGATCTGTACTTTCTTTGTTTAGGAGACTTCTTCTTCGTGGGCTTACAACTACATTTCTTTGTCTTTGGGCAACCAATTTCATAATTTATGTGGCAAATCCTTTCGAGCTTCTTCTTTCCATGAAAGAAGTTTTCAACGACCTTCCTTCTTTCACAGAGCTTTTATAAGAAAGTGCATGTTGCTTAATGGATCTTTGCATGTCCAAGATTTTTCAATGGGTTTTCAGAGAGTTCAATCATTTTGTTCAACTCGGGTTAGATCTCTTATGGAAGTGAGGAAATGTACACTTGTTTAAGATTTGGATCTCTCATTCCACCAAGGCGGTAGTAGATTTCTGTCATCCTTTTGTAGTGTCTGTTGTGGTCTTTAGGAATTAAAGAACAACATTTCATCTTGAACAAATCCTGTCTCGCCTGTTTGATTTCTAAAGAAGAATCACCTACAAATTCTTTAAATATTATGTTAATCCATTGATCCAAAGAAAATGTAAGTAATATATTTCTATCAATAGAATCTAATGAAATGAACCAATCATGCAGAGTACCAAAAGAACAACTAAAAAATTCAGAAATAATGCTATTCAAAGGTACTCCTTTTAACAACTATGTGTTAGCCCATGATGACATCTC
Source organism: Parsonsia alboflavescens (assembly GCA_028571225.1). NCBI lineage: Eukaryota > Viridiplantae > Streptophyta > Magnoliopsida > Gentianales > Apocynaceae > Parsonsia > Parsonsia alboflavescens. The sequence goes on along the minus strand of JAOXNR010039537.1, from coordinate 9,635 downwards.
CTGGAATCTTTCATGTTTTTTGCTGATGGAAATGTTGTCAAAAGTGAAACAAGTTGTTTTTTGAGATTTCTCCAAAGGAGCGGGTTACGGAGGTGGTTGATTGTCTACCATAGATTCATCTCCATCATCTTCTTCATAGTCACGAAATTCAGCATGTGTTGTTGATCCTGAGGGACCTGGGGTAGTCATAAGGATCCCTAAAATGTCCATTTTCTCATCTTCTGAGTCAATGCACTCAAAAATGGTCCTTGAGGATGCTTCAGACATGGATTATTCATTTGACTCAGAAATGCTTCCTGAGGAGGCCTTGGACATGGATTCTTCATTTGAACTATCAGAAGATATCTGATTATCAATAGCCTGATAAGACACCGTCAGTTGAGGAGCTGAATTTGCTGAAGAAGACCTAGGCTATTGGAAAGAAGTTGCTGGAGTAGGTTCTCTGGTTTCTTCTTTCTTAGGAACAGCATCAGGTTGGACTGGAGCCTCTGCCTTCTCTGCCTGAGGATATCTTGTCCCTTCAGGTCAGAATGTTTCCGACTGAGGAGTCGAGCCTGAAGGTTTCTTCTTTGACGTCGGATGGACATAAGGGTGTTCTTTCACCCATCTCTCCCAAAAACTGCAGTCTGGGATGTTGTAATCTAGTATTCTTTGTGCTCGAGGTTGAGCAGGGTTCAGCGGTCCACCGAAAAATGGTGTTGGTGTATGGAAAGTTGGTGGATTATTTGCAATGCCGAACATAAAGAACCCTTGTGATGAGTCAAAGGAATAGGAGCAGTTTGGGACTTTCTTCTTTCATAGTTGTCAATTTGTCTCTTCAGTTTGTGTATCTCTAAGCGTTTTTCACCAAACTCAGTGTAGTGGTTAGCATAGGTACGGACTATCGCCTTCAAGTCACGATCAAGAACATTGTACCTGTCCAGCATCTCAACAGAGTTAACTTTCTTTTCAACTTGGTTGACTCTGTCGTCGATCCTGGTCAACATGCAGTTCTGGGTAATGGTGCTATCAGTCGGCCAATTGAGAGTTTCTTCTACCTGGTTCACTAGAATCTGTCTTCCACGCTCATCAATTGCCTTTAGAGAAATATAAGGCCTGGATGCTCGTTTTTCAACCTCGTTTGTTCTCCTCTCTTAAGGCGAGAGATCAGATGCATATGAACTTATCATGGGTTTGTTCATCATGCATGGAATTGGTGCTGGCTCAACTGGAGTGATCTTTTCTATTTGCTTACAATAGGGAGACGGTTGAAAGTAATCCATGGTCTTCTTTCCCCTTTCTGCTTGCTTGCAATAGGGAGACGGTTCAAAGTAGTCCATCGTATTCCTCAAAATCTTCTTGATAGTGGGCAAGATAGATATCACAGATGGAGGGCTTTCTTTATTCATTGCCAGTGGGGTCGATGCCTTAGGATAAGGGTTGTAGAAATCTGAAAGGCAAGTGAAAGGTTTAGGAGCTGGCATTGGCATGGGCTTGCCGTCATCATTGTCATCTGGAGGACGTCTGGATGAACATCCACCAATCTTCTTCTTAGCCTGTCATCAACTTCTCGGGACCTCATCTTCATTTTCAGAGAAATCCTCTTCACAAGAGCACTCTGGGTCACACAGTCCAGAGCCAGGAACATCCCATGGGAAGTGACCGTTTACCTGGGACGTATAGCTGGGTTCCGCTTGACGGCTGAAAGAGGACACAGGACAATTTTTTTGCATGCTAGCATCTGACTTGTCTTATGGGGTGAGCATCGGCTAGGTGAAAATCTCATTAGACTCCTCTTTCAAAGGAATCTTAAAAGATGTCTTTACTCTTCCGTTAGGTAGCCTTCTGAAGGTTGAAAGAGTAGCTTGAAATAGCTCTTGCCGTTGATGCAGGTTTTCGTAATTTGTGATCCAGTCAGTTGGCATGAACTTCTCAAGATTTGTTCTCTTGATTTGTTTGGGAATCTCAATCAAGGTGGGAGCCTCCGTGGAAGAATATGCAAGAATCATCAGAACTTCTGGAGATCTGTTGTTTTGTAGATCAAGAGCATGGTTTTGCAATCTGTACACCATCTGATGGTGTAGTGTCGCCATTATTGATGAAGGGGCAAGAGATATCCCGATGAGTTGGATTTGCACCTTCAGGGCTGTGCACAAATTCGGGTCTTGAAGGGATATTGCATAATTCAATAACAAGGTGAGAACATCACTTCCAGAATTCAAAGTTGTAATCACTGTTCCGATGACTGCCTACTTATAGGATAGTAGTCTAGAGTCGAGGAGTCTGATGCGAGCAGTGACTGGGTGGCCCTTCCTACCATTGTATGTCAGAACTAGTCTGACATCGCCAATGTGATGGTATGTGTACCCTTCGGTCCTCCATTGTGCCACCATCTCCGGTAGTATATTAAGGGTAATATACTGTTCTTTGGTGGAGAAGCAAATGTCACACTGGTCTAGTTTTGAGGACTGAAGATATTCCTTCGTAATTGTGGTGGTCGATTTAAGTAACTGTCTGATTGACTTGATTCTTGGAGGAAAGGATCCTCTTTTTTGGTAAATATTACATGGACTCATCAAAGGAGGGACTGTTTCCTCAATTGAGACCGACTCTAGAATAGTAGTCAACTCAACAAGACTACCTCTATTTGCAGAATGTAAAGAACACTTAGGTAAAGATAAGGAACTGGATATATTTACTACCTGGGAACTAGAACTAGGAGTATTTTCCATGGTTGATACGATTCTCTCCCTACTCCCTCTCTCTCATCCCTCAGAATCTAAAATCCCTAATTCTTCCACCCTGCAAAACGAGAATTTTGCAACAACGGAACGTTGCGTTCTGGCTCTGATACGAAATTCAAATTGAAGTGTTACAATACAGCGTGTTTATAGCAACAAATTCACAACATGTTATCAGCACAAGTGCTCTACCTCCCCGGTGCACGGTATATTTTTGAAATTATATGAATATATATATTATTTGTGTTTTTGTTTTTTTGACACAACTTTTATATAATATGGACAGAATTTTGATATTGTTTATATGTATATTTGTATGTTGGTTGTATGTGCTATATAATTTTGTGGCATAATATTATGTGTTTAATAAGATTCAAACGTTTGAATTTGAAAACGTATAGAAAGTTTAAGCTATATTTTTAAATTTTGTTTTTTTTTTTTGTTTTATGGTATGGTATTAGTATGGTTAGATCCCAATCTGAATAGGCTTTCTAACCACATATTATTTGCTTAATTTGGCCTTGAAATGAATGGGATATGGAGATTTGAAGTTCTAGGTGTAAATCTAGAAATTTTGTTACGAATAGTAAATTTCAACCTAATTTTAATGTATTTATGTTCTGAGACTTGGCATGAAATTTATATGGCTATGTTCCTTTCTGAAAAAGCTGTCTATCCATATATTGTAAGCATTTTTTTTTATCAAGAATTAGCTGAGAAAACATGGTTTAAAAATTACCATCAGAATTCATCGAAATCTGGAAATTCATTTTAGCACAGAATCTTTATGTCTAATTTATGTCTTTATTCATATTTTGGTATGAAACTTGTACAGTTGCCTACATGTATAATATTTTAGTCACTTAGGCAAAACTATCATCCTAGATTTCTAAAGAAGTCTTTAGTTTTAAGCATGATCCATAATACCATTTCATTTGATATGTTAAGAATTGTATTCTTAGATATTAATATTGGATTTATTGAATAATTATAGATTTTAAAAATGTCTGATACGACTAAGTGGGAATTTACTGAGCTCGCTCTAGATGGTAATAATTATTTGACTAGGGCTTTTGATGTTGAGATTCACCTCACCTCTAGTGATCTAAGTGAAACTATTGTCCCCGATTCCCAAAGCAGTCCTACCTAGAAGGTCAAGGCACTGATTTTTCTCCATCGCCACCTTAATTAGGATTTAAAAAATGAATACCTTATTAAAAAGGGTTCACTTGTTTTATGGCAATCCCTGAAGGATCGCTTTGATCAACAAATAGACATAATTCTCCCTCAAGTACAATATGGTTGTGTAAATCTCCGATTTTAGGATTTCAAATATGTGATTGAATACAACTCTGCTCTACATCTTATTATTTCATAGTTAAAGCTCTGTAAGCATAATATTACAGAGATTTAATTGATACAAAAGACCTTATCAACTTTCCATGCCGGCATCCTTGTACTCCAGCAACAATATAATGCCAAAAATTATACTATACATTTTGAGCTAATTTCTGCATTACTGGTGGCAAAAAAACATAATTATCTATTGATGAAAAATCATAATGCAAGACCAGTTGACTCACAAACAGTGCCTGAAGCACATGCTATATCTCAAAATAACAATAATAGACATGGAAGAGGGAGAGAACGAGGAAATACCAATTGGTCTTATAGAGGTGGTCGAGGTCGAGGTCGTGGTCATGGTGGGACTTATAATGATATTGATAGGGTCCAAGGCCATTGAAAGGACATGAATAATGTTAATCCTCCTCCACAAAATTCAAGTCCATGCTAGGAAATCAAAGATCAGAAACAAATTTGTTACAGGTGTGGATGTGATAGTCATTGGTCTTGTATATGTCGCACACCTAAACATTTGGTTGAGGCATATCATAGAATGCAAAATTACACAAAGGGAATGGCGCCTCATTGTGAATCACATCATACTAGTTTGCTGAAGCAAACATGACTCTAAATGATGATGACGATGATTTATTGATAGTTGAGCTCGAGGATTTCGCAGATGATGAATGATTTTATTTTATATTTTATGTCAGACAATTTAAGTTTCTTGTCTACGTTTCTCTGTGTAATTTTGTCAATATGGTTTTTGTTAAGTTTGCTCATATTATTATGACTTATTAAATGTCTTCTATTCTTTTGCTTTTGAATATCGTATTTCTTGGTAAACAACCCATAGAGAATAAGACTATTTTGTGTTTAGTGGATAGTGCTACCACACAAACTATCCTTAAAGATAGGTAATTTTTTCAAACTCTAATTGAGAAAAAAGGGAGTGTTATTACAATTGCAAATGATAATATCTTGATCGTGGGCTCCGGCAGAGCTTCATTACTTCTCACTATGGGTACAAAATTAAATATCAATGATGTGTTATTATATTCACAGTCTAAATGTACCCTTCTTAGTTTTAAAGATATTCGATCGAATGGTTTTCATATTGAAACCTAAACTGAGAACAATATTGAATATCTTCTTATGATTCCATCAAGTGGCTGCCAGATGCAAGTCATTGAAAAACTTCACTCTTTCTCCTCAAGGTTGTATTATACTTATATCCGACCTACTAATCATCTTTGCTGTGATGAGTTTAAAATTTAAAGACCCAAATTCATTTAAATTATGGCATGAGCGATTGGGTCATCCTGTACAAAATAGGATGCGTTGGATTATTACTAATTCAGTTGGGCATAATATGCCAAGTAGTAATCTCCATTCTTTCAATGACTTTATTTGTGAAGCTTGTGCGAAGTTAAAACTCATAGTACGACCTTCTAGTACTAAAGTTGGAATTGAATCTCCTATATTTCTTGGAAGAATTCAAGGTGATATATGTGGACTAATTCATCCAGTATCAGGACCATGTCAATATTTCATGGTTCTGATTGATGCTTCCACTAGGTGGACTCATGTGTGTTTATTATCCACCCGAAATAATGCCTTTGCTAAGTTTATTGCTAAAATTATTGAATTTAAAGCACAATTTCCTGATTATCTAATTAAATCAATTCGAATGGATAATGTTGGTGAATGCACATCGAAAGCTTTCAATGATTACTGTATGGCATTAGGCACCAAAGTGGAGAATTCAATTCTTCCTTATGTCCACACCCAAAATGGTCTAGCTGAGTCTTTAATTAAGTCCATCCAATTAATTGCTAAATTGTTGTTACAACATTCCAACTTACCTATTTCTTGTTGGGGACATGCAGTTTTACATATTGCTCTAATTCAAATCCGACCCACTGCATGCATATCATGATTATTCTCCCATACCACTAGTGCAGGTAAAGAACCAAATATTTCTCATCTGCGAATCTTTGGTTGTGCAATAGTTCCTATGTCACCACCACAGAGTACTTCTATGGGCCCTCAACAAAAGTAAGGTAGATACATTGGTTATGAATCTCTGTCTATTCTTAAATACCTAGAGCCCATAACAAGGGATCAATTTACAACCTGATACTCTGACTGCATATTTGATGAAGATCATTTCCCGACATTAAGGAGAGATACAAGCCTAAAATTAAAAGAATGCCTAGAAATTTCATGGAATGTAAAAGATCTTCAATATTTAGATCCACGTACTAGTCAGACTGAACTTTAAGTTCAGAAGATAATTAACTTGCAACATTTAGCAAGTAGTCTACCAGTTGCATTTACTGATCATAAAGGACTAAGTCTCATATACCTGCTATAAATGCACCAAAAAGAGTGGAAGTCCCCAAGGGTTCAAGTATATACACTGATACTTCTATACACCAGAAGCATGGGAGACCTATTGGTGCGAATAAGAATCCGCAGAAAATAAAATCTAATAAAGAAATGTAGTTACTCCTAAAATCTACTGAAGAGATTTGTCTTGAAGATGAAAACTCCAGTCATCTTGCATTTGCATCAAATAATCAAAATAGTGTTGATGCTGAACGACCAGATCAAAATATTTTGGGAATGACGTGGATTTCGTTGATGTAAATGTAGAAGTTGCTATGAATTTTGTAAGTACGGGAGAAACTTATAATAGAGATATCACAGTCGTTAATGACATATTTGTCTTCTTAATTGCTCTTACTATCTCGAATGAAAATTTGGATCCAGAACCTAAGTCAACAGCAGAGTGTTGGAAGCGCTCAGACTGGGTAAGATGGAAAGATGCAATTGAGGTAGTGCTTAACTCCTTGAACAAAAGAAAAGTTTTTGGCTCCATAGTATGTATACCAAAGAATGTTATCCCAGTAGGATACAAATGGGTGTTTGTACAAAAGAGAAATGAGGTGGTAAGATATAAAGCGAGATTAGTAGCTCAAGGGTTTCATAAAGGCTTGGAATTGACTTTGATCAAACATATTCTCCTGTTATGGATGGTATAATGTTCCGCTACTTAATATCTCTGGTAGCAACTATGAATTTAGATATGCAGTTAATCGATGTCCTGACCGCATATTTATATGGGTCATTAGATGCGAACATTTATATGAAACCTTGATGGATTTAAGATTCTCGAAATGAAGGAAAATGAAAATTGTGACGTGTATAGCATTAAGTTGCAAAGGTTATTGTATGGCATAAAGTAGTCGGGAAGGATGTGGTGCAACTGAAGGAGTGAATTCCTCCTGAAGAAAAAATAAGTAAATAATGATGCATACCCTTGTGTGTTTATAAAGAAGTCATTAAATGGCTTTTGCATCATCTCGGTTTATGTTGATGACATAAACATTATTCGAATACGTAAGGAAATTGAAGAAGCGAGCTCATACCTGAGGATAGAGCTTGAAATGAAAGATTTGGGCAAAACCAAGTACTATCTCGGCTTGCAAATCAAGCACACCCTTGAAGAAATTTTCGTACACCAGTTAACCTGTTTGAAGAAGGTTTTAGAGAGATTCTATATGGATAAATCTCATCCACCGAGCACACCGATGGTTGTGCAATCCCTTGAAGTGGACAAGGATCCATTCAGACCTAAGGAAGATACTGAGGATATTTTAGGACTAGAAGTCCCATACTTGAGCTTCATTGGTCACTACTTTATCTCACAAATTGCACTAGGCTTAATGTTGCATTTGTGGTAAACTTGCTAGAGAGGTTTAGTGCTTCTCCTACAAGGAGACATCGGAATGGTATTAAGCATATTTTTCGGTATCTTAAAGGTACAAAAGATCTTGGCTTGTTTTATACAAGAAATCAAGATATGACATTGGTAGGCTACTCGGATGTTGGCTATATGTCTGATCCCTATACTGCCAGGTCCCAGACTGGTTATATTTTTCTCTGTGATGGTACTGCTATTTCATGGAAATCTGTTAAACAATCTATGGTTACTAATTCTTCAAACCACTCAAAGATTGTTTCTTTATACGAAACCTCACAAGAATGTGTTTGGTTAAGATCAATGATACAACACATTTGTGGGTCTTGTGGCATTGTAACAAATAATATATCCCCGACTGCCCTTTATGAGGACAATGTAGCTTATGTTGCACAAATCAGTAGTGTGTATGTTAAAGGAAACTTGACAAAACATGTTACACCAAAATTTTTTTACCCACATGAACTCTAGAAGAGTGGGGAAATCATTATATAGAATTGTTAAATAAATCCCTTCCTACATCTACTTTTCAAAGATATATTCAAGGAATTGGAATGCGTAAGCTTGGAAGACTATTGTCTTCAGGGGGAGCGACAACTTCAAAACAATCCTGAAGATTGGGCCCTAAAGGAAAATGGCTGTACTCTTTTCCTTGGCTAAGTTTTTCCTCTAGGGTATTCTTAGTTAAAGGTTTTTAACGAGGCAGCTAGTGCATCACATGAATACACGTATGTCATGTACTCTTTTAATCACTGGTTTTTTCCCACCGAGTTTTTCTAGTGAGGTTTTTAATAAAGGTATGTTACATCTTGTAGTAATGTCCAAGGGAGAGTGTTGTAAATCCAACGAATATGATTCTTCATTCGTTACGTTTAATGTGAAAATTACTGAAAGTTGTAAATACAATGAATATGAATTGATTTTTCATCCTCTTAGACCTTTGGTTTATCATATTTTTCTATAAATTGTCAGTGTTGGAATGAAATGAAATAAGAAAATATATTTCTCTCTCCATTTTCCTTTTGTCTCCTTTCACTCCATGTTATATATTTATCTACATTATTTAAATCATAGACATTCAGATTGAAGTAGAACGATACAAGACTTTTATAACAACAAATTTACAATAAATATGAAATATTAAAAAAAAAAAAAACAAGCATGTCAATTTCGTTAATTAGTTTTGGTCTCCCAAGACTGTTACTACTTACTAATACTACTACTGTATAGTACTAAAATCGGTTTCGTAGAGTACTTTGTCTCCATAAGTCTTTTGTGGGACTTTTATAGTGCGAATCGTTCATCCTAACCATTCACAATGTATTCGTATAATATATGAAAGGAAGATTAGTATTTTTGATCCCCCACCTTTTTCATTTTTATAAGTTTGATCCATAAGCTTTTTTCTAGGTTTTTGGTCTTCCACTGATGTTTTTTTATGATTTTGGTCTACATCGATATATTTTAGTTTTTTTTGGTCCTCTACCTTTTATTTTTTTATGCAATTGGTCCAAATGATCAGAAAATATATTTTTCAGAGGTTTTTGATCCTTGAAAGAAGGGTATTTTAAGGATTTCATTAGATAAATTATCATTTTTGGTCTTCCACTCTTTGATAAAAAAAAAAAAAAAACTTTTTTGATCCTCTACTTTTTTATTTTTTACGTCAAACTTTTGCTTTGAACCATCGCAACCATCAATAACTTTTGTTTTGTTTTCACATCTAATCATATATAGTATTTTCAGTAAATTTTTTTTTCAAATATTAAATATAATCTAGTAATAAACCATTCATATATCAATTT
>JAOXNR010039516.1:0-10734 GCA_028571225.1 Parsonsia alboflavescens | reverse complement strand
ACTTCTTCCCCCCCCCCCCCCCCCCGGGCGGAACCCCAAAATATTGTGTCCTAAAAATCTAAGGGTAGTTTTGAAAGATTTTCATTTTAGGAGCAGAAATTACTAGTCCATTTGTTAGTATTAAATGTTTAAATACTCTAAGATGTTTAAAATGTTGATCAATATCTTGTGAAAATACCAAGACATCATCTATATAGACTATAATAAAGTCTGAATAAGGATTAAAGATATCATTCATGATATGCTACAATTCAAAATGTAATCCAAAAGGCATTACATTCCATTCATAATGCCCATTAGGAACTACAAAGGCTGTTTTGTACCTATCATGTTCCTTTATTTGAATCTACCAATATTCAGATTTTAAATCGAACTATCAACATATCAAAGCTTTATTTAATCTGTCTAACAAATCTTTTTTGTTAGGAATAGGATACCTAATCCATTTTAGGACGTTATTGAGAGGCTTGTGATTAATAACCAACCTAGGAACTCTTCGTTCCTTTTCTGCATTTTTATTAACATAAAAAGCAATACAGCTCCAAGAAGAGTTAGAAGTCCTAATTAACTTCTTTTCTCAAAAGCTTTTTATTTCCTTTTGACATAAATCAAGATATTCTTGATTCATTTGACATGGTCTAACTTTAGTAGAGATATTAATCTCTTTAAACCATGGTTCGTAAGGTAGGTCAACTATATGTTTCTTCCTATCCCAAAAGGCATTAGGAAGATCACTACAGATATCCTCGTGAAACTGGACAGCAATGTTTGCTATTTTTTCTTTAATTTGAGGATGAAGAAGTTTTTCTCCAACACCCATAATCTTAACTTCAATAAAGAAGTTAATTTGATTTTGTTTTAACAAAACCTCTTTGAGATCGGATAATATAATTGTCTGCGGATCAATGACAAATTTAAAATAAATTTTGTCATTATCATACTCAAGCTCTTATTCCCGTGTTATCTACTTGTGTAATTATTTCATTAAGAAATGTTGTGCCTATGCCAAATATCACTTCTTCTGATAAATTCTCAATTACAAACATGTGCTTTTGACAGTTTGTATTTTATAGGGAATTTAGTCCCACTAGCTAAAGTAAGACTTAGAACTGTTTTGGCAAAGTAATGAGTAGGTATAACTCCTTCAATGATACAGTTCATATCAGCACCACTATCTATTAGGGCTGTGAGATTTGGAACGATATGTTCCTAGTCTCTTGAGATAGTAATCTTAACATACCATTTCTGAGTAGTTAATTGCTGTAACATATTTAAGTACTCAGGGGTTTCTTCTTTTCAAGAAGAAATCGAAGGCATAACTTCTCTAGAAGTAGAAGTTATATTTCTTAATTCTACTAGGGATATTCTATCTCTAGATTCTAAGACTTTAAATCATGTATTTCTGATTTAAGTTCCTTAAATCTCAATTCTGAGATCACTAGAAGAAGCTAGAGATTCTCTTTTTTGTTTAAGTCTATCACATACATTAGACATATGATAAACATTCTTAGTAGGTTTATATTTCTCATTATCCTTTTCAAATAATATACATCTTTCTATAAAAGTCCTTTTAATTCAAGGATCATGAATTTGATCAATAAATTCCATCAAATCTTTTTGCGACTGAGTTAAAGTAGAAATAGTTTTACTCATTCCGGCTATTTGTTTGAAATAGTTTATTTCATTACAATCGCAATTCACATCTGTACTACAACCTTAAGAATAATAATCCTCTTCATTTTCTGGCTCTGATACCAAAATATAAAGCAGTAGAGCAACATGAAAGATAAGGTGAAACTTATGTTAAAACTTCAAATATATATAGAGAGAAAATATACAATAGAGAGAGTGGTACTAAAAACCTGCCTCTCACAAATGAAAATACAAACTATAAATAGGCAAGAATCCGGACATCAAAACCGGAATCAAAGCTAAACTAAAATGTATTCAAAACATTTGGAATCCAAAATAAAACAAAAAAGAAATGGTTGACAAAAGAAAAGAAAAAAATTGACAAACACGCAAAGGTCCAAAATAAGAAGTAGAATGGTGATCAACATGCTAGCCACTAATGTCATATTCGACTATCTGAGAATATATTCTCTACTTTTTTGATTGATCTAAAGTTAAAATAATCACTTTCTTTTTTCCTTTGTCCTTAGGTATTTTGGACTGGACACTCTAAATGATCTCATTCCAGTGTTCTTCCATGGTCTTCACATATAAGACCTTTTTCATCTTTCGATGGCTCACTATCCGGCAGATATTCTTCATTGGAAGTTATGGACATCCTTTCCAATTTCTGGATGTTCCCAAACATATTGCAAAATTGGTCTTCATGTATTGCATACATTTGACCATAATTTCTTCTAGGGTCAAAGAGGGACATTTCTTTTCAAAATATGACTTAATTTCCTTTAAATCATATTTGTGTTGAGCATTTTCCCCAAAATTTGTCTGTAAATGATCTTGAACATATAGTTCAATCTTGGCCTAGATTTCCTAAACTGTCCTTTCTACAGACCACTGTAACCACCATCTGAAGTGGAATGTTTTGGCTACATATGGAATTTCCAATGTATTCTCAGAAACATCAACTCCCCATTTACACATCCATGGTATAGTAAACTCAACATAATAATACATTATGCATTCCTCTATCATTATTCGACTATTAGGCTGGAGAACCGGGTGATTTTCTTCCCAACTTCCATATCTTCAAGTAGTAAATTCAATCCTGGATCAAATATGCTCCACCAATTATAAAATCAAGTAGGTATGGTTTTAGCTTTTGAAAAGAATTCCTTTCTAAATTGAAAAAACCAAGAATGCTTTTTATTGGGATGTAACTGCCATTTTATTATTGACTGTTCCGGTCTTGAATGTTCCCCAATCAATAAGATTCATGACTTTTGTTATAGCATATTTGCTATAATCAATTATTCCTGATATCGGATTGTTATTATGGTAGAAAAATCTTATTTCTACTGAACCTGTACTCTCCAATATGGTTGAGTGAAACATCCTTAGGTTGTATTCCCTTGGCGGATAAGCCATTTGAGACAGATATTTCTACATCAGATATTCAACATCATGTACCATCCTAGGTCTTCTAATTCAATTGGAATTATTTTTTCCTGTTTAGGACTAACTAGATATACTAGCAAATTACAGACATGGTCAATTGTTCCTTTTCTAGAAATTTCTCACCAAAAGTAGAACCCTTCTTCCCCAAATATTCTTTGAGGTCTGTCATTTTTCTCAAAGGGGTCGTATTTCCTCCTCTTCCTCCACCTCTACTGGTAGTAGAGGAATCCTTTGTTCCTCTGCCTCCTCTACCACGATATCTATTCTTTTTCTTTTTGGGTTAATTGACATTTTTTATCATGTACACCGCAAAAATTCATAGGTTAAAAAATTAAGCAGTGAATTATATTCACTTTTTATGTTTTCAATATCAAAATCAAATACAGATAATTGTGCTTGCCAACCAACAAATATTTGCTTGGAGACTAAATTTTTAACATCTTTCTCAATGATTTGTTTTGCAGCGCTACAATCTATTCTTAATAAGAATTTTTGGTTTAACAAATCATCTCTCATTTTATTAATGCATTTAACAATAGAAAGCATTTCTTTCTTAATTGTCAAATACTTCTTTTAGGTATCATTCCATTTACCCGAAGTATATCGTACTAATTCCTCTAATTTACTAACAGGATTCCTCCAAAACCTATGTCTGAGGCATCAATTTCCACTATTTTATTAAAAAGTGGATTAGCTAATTTCAATCAAGGCAAATATTTTACTCTGTGTAATTTTTTTGATTGCAGCAGTATGACTCTTAGTCCACGGACTAGATTTCTTTTTTAATCTAACATATCTTCTGCTAAATTTTTGTAATAGGAAGAAATATAATTAAGACTTTCTAAAAATCTTTGTAACTATTTTATATCAGTTATTACATCTAAGAATTTAGAAGCAAATTCAATACTTCTCTCTATGGGGATTAGCACGATAAACTTCGAGTAAATGGAATCATACCCAAAAAAAGCATTCAACAATTAAGAAAGAAATGCTTTCTATTGTTAAATGCTTTAATAAAATGCAAGATGACTTGTTAAACAAAGAATTCTTATTAACAATAGATTGTAGTGCTGCAAAACAAATCATTGAAAAAGATGTTAAAAATTTAGTCTCCAAGCAAATATTTACTGGATGACAAGTACAATTATCTGTATTTTATTTTGATATTGAATACATAAAGGGTGAATATAATTCATTGCCTGATTGTCTGACCCGTGAATTTTTTGTAGGGTACACGACAAAAAATGCCAGTTAGCCCAAAAAGAAAAATAAAAAGAATAGATAATGTGGTAGAGGAACAGAGGATTCCTCTACTACCGGATGACAAGTACAATTATCAGATGAAGAAGGTCTATATGTGAAGAAAAATGAAGAACACTCATTCAGAGCACCTAGTCAAAAATAGGCAAGGACAAAGGAAAAAAGAAGTGACCTAAAGTTATTTTAACTTTAGATCAATCAAAAAAGCAGAGAATATATTCTCAGATAGTCGGATATGACATTAGTGGCTAGCATGTTGACCACCATTCTACTTTTTATTTTGGACCTTTGTGGGGGTCCTTTTTTCTTTTCTTTTACTTTTGGCCACTTGTATATTTGTCGACCATTTCTCTTTTGTTTTATTTTGGATTCCAAATGTTTCGAATCCGTTTTAGTTTCACTTTGAATTCTGGTTTTAAAGTCCAGATTCTTGCCTATTTATTATTTGTATTTTCATTTATGGGAGGCAAGTTTTTTAGAACCACTCTCTCCTTTGTATATTCTCTCTCTATATATTTGAAGTTTTAACGTAAGTTTCGGCTTATCTTTCATGTTGCTCTATTGCTTTATTATTTTGATATTATTTTGGTATCAGAGCCATGATCGGCTAATTTGATTATATCTTACTAATCCTATTTTGAATTCAAAATGATTTCAGATTGAATTTCTATTTATTTTTTATTTTCCATAAACTAGTATGATAAGTGGGACTTCACCCAAGTCACGTGTTCGGCAATTGAGGCTAGTACTGAGGTTGGAACGTCTAGTAAAACCGATATAATTTGTTGACAAACATGCTTATCATATTATTTAAAAGATTTTATAAAACATTTAGATATACCAATCTGAAATCTTTTGCTTTAATCTAGGGTAAGTAAGATATTTTCATCTATCATGTTAGGCTTATTTCAGTGTAAAGGTAGTTCTTCCTCAGTAAAAAATACTGAGACCACAGACTTCTAAGATTTGGAAGCTTTGAACAAATGGATTGTTCCTATAGTCCCATCAAGCCAAATATATAGATTTGGTTCTTCGGATCTTCGATCTAGATATTCCATCAAATTTATGGAACAAACTATTACTATGGAAGATAATAGTATGGATATAGAACTATTATCTCCAAATGACCTTAGTAAATATCAAACCGATGGGTACCATTATATCCATGTTGGTTTGGTTCAGGTTGCCTCCAAACCATTAACATTAACCGGTTTGAATGCTTCTATTCTTGCAACCATGAGGGATGCAAGATGCTTAGATTGGAAACCATCTTTGTTGGGAGTAGCTCAAACAAGTTTGAGCCATGATCCAATATACTTAAAATATACCCAAATTTATGTCTTTCGTTAACAAATAGACATGTATTTAAGACAATTAATCTTAAAGTTTAGACTCATGGTTATAGTTTTTTAGCAGGGTTAGAAACTATTGCAATAGTCTATAGAGTCCACTTTAAAGTAATGAATAATTTATGTCCTAAGGTGAAACAAATAAATTCATAAGGAAAAACAGTAGTGGTAGAAACAAATTTAACCACCACGAAAATGGCTACAAATAGGTTTTTAAATTGGGAAGCTATTAATTTTCATAATAGTTGGATTGTACCTAAGGCATTACCTCCCAAACCTATGATTAGCCGGGATGTTGAACAAATAATTCAACATGAAGATGGGGAGGTAGAATTATCTTTTACCCCAACTAATAGAATAAGAGTCTCCAAAGCTAGACTAGATTTCATAACAAAAGAAGTTTACTTTTTTAAATAAAAATCAAGAACTACAAAAGGGCAAGTATTTTCTCAAATAAAAATTCAATATATTTGCAAAATGAGTTTAAAAAATATATATATTATCAAAGTTTCTAGCCAAGAAAATTAATTATATTTTTTCTCAATAAAATACATGATAGATAGTCAAAGATTAAAAATCAAAAGTAAACATATGAAAAAGATAATAAACTTGACAGTGAAAAACAATTAGAAACTGTCGTCGTCTTTTTATCTTATTCACTTTTTTTTTTTTTTGTACTTATGACTATCTACTATATATTTTATTGAGTAAAAATATAATTATTTTTCATGGATATAATCTTTAATATATAAATTTCTCATTTACTCATTTTACAAATATATAGAATTTTTATTTGAGAAAATAGGTTGTAGTTCTTTATTTTTATTTAGACAAAAAACTTCTTCAATTATGAAATCTTCTCAAAAAGATGAAGTTTTATGCTTTAGATGACAAATTTATTTTTCCATCCTATGATGTTTAGATTAAAAAGAAAAAAAAAGTGACGTGATTCGTTTATACTTTTTTCAACTATAAAATTTTGAGCTTCCAAGGTTTTTCAAAAACTGTGCATCCTTTATTATAAAGACATGAAAACCATACTAGAGAAAAAATGTAAAAGGCTTGAAATTCTAAAATGAAAAAAGCATAATATCAAATACCTTTGTTGTTTCGCACCAAAAAAAGAAGGCAGAAGTGAAAAATTCCTTAAACACCAAAATAAGTCTTTACCTGGAAAAAAAGAAGAAACACCAAATACTAGTTTATTCACTTATTTTCTAAAAACAAATAGATATGTTCAGATCAGTAAAAGAGGAAATTTTTTTCAAAGAAATTCCAACCATGAAAGAAATATACATTAACTTAAATCATAAGTCAGGCCTTTTCAGCGCCCCCCTTTTTTTTTTTTCAGATTTCTGTTTATAGTGGTATGGCAAACTAATATTTGCTTTGTCGCTCAACTTTAATTACCTAAAAATAATTTTCATTATCCAAAAAGGATCAATTTCATGATTAGAAAATAGTTCAAGGACCTAAAAAGTGAACAAAATATATGTAAATGGCCAATTTTAAAAGAACAAAATTTATTTTAAAAGATAAAAATTATTCTAAAATATATGTAAATGGCCAAAAATTTTTCAACTTTCAACAAAACTCCCTAACATTTTTATTTTACAATTTTGGTCCCCATAAAATTTTGTACCGTCAAATTAGGTCCCCAACATTTTTCTAGTATTTTAAAACGACAAATTATTTTTTTTAAAAAAAATTTTGTTTATAATTGTATGGAAAAAAGAAAATAATTGTTGTCTCTCAACTTTAATCAACTAAAAATAATTTTTAAGTTCTTGAAGTGAGTTTTTTTTTTCTTCTTTTCTTTTCTTTCTCCAAAGAAAAAATCTATTTCATGATTAGAAAACAGTATAAAGACCTAAAAGTTAACAAAAAAAATATGAATGACCTATCTTAAAAGATAAGAGATAAAAGATAATTGAGCACCAAAAATTAAAAGTAAAAAATAGTGAGGGATTAAATATACTAATTTTCCATTACCTTATAAAATACATTATGGATAGATAGATTTAAATTCCTTAAGGTAAAAGTGAAAATTAATTAAGAACATGAGAAAAATGAAAATGGTGAAATTTTTATAGAGAAATGAATATCATCCTTTGTAGGTGAAAAATAATTTATAGAAAAGAATGCAAAAATTCTTGAAAGTGAAAAACGATTAGAAGCTTAAGTGAAATCGTATGAAGAAATCAAAATAGAGTGTTTTCTGGTCCACGTAGAGAAAAAAATGTGAAAGATTGAAATACTATAAAATCTAAAACCATATGATGATAAAACATCGTTTCGAAATTTCTCTTATAAGCCAAACATCACAAGATAAAATAAAAAGGAAATTTTATTATCAAAATCAATCATTTTTTAAAATTTAATTATCTTCAGAAATTTTAAAAAAAGAAATGAAAATGAAATTGAAAATGCTAAAAGTGATCAATGAAAAGACTAGTCCATTTACTTATTTGCTCCCAATAAATAATTATATGCAAAAAGAAGAAAAGAGGACTTTGGGTTTTCAAAAATTCTTACCAAGAAATATGTTTTAAGTGACAAAATACATAATAAATTGATTGATTTCAAATTCATACGGCAAAACTGATCATGATAAACTTGACCAAAGGAAAATAGATTGGCAAAGAGATAAAAAATTGCATTTTATAAAACAAGAAATGATTCGTGCATCTTCTTTTATAACAAGATGCAAAACATCCTATGTTGGTTTTCCTATATAAAAGAATGTAGAAGCTTGAAATTGTTTTAAGTATCAAATATCTTTGTTGTTTCGCATATAAAATAAGGTATAAGTTCAAAATTCTTGAAAACCGATGGGTATCACATCCCTTTTGTTTTAATTTGAAATCCAAACACCATACAATCAGAAAGAAGAAATTTCATTATCAAAATCACAACATCTCTTCATGATATTTAATACCAAAAAAATAATTTTCCTAAAAAAAAAAGGAAGAAACTACACAGAAATCGGCAGTAAATACTGGTTTATTAACTTATTTCCAGAAAACAAATAGACATTTTTAAAGAAGTAAAGGAGGAACCAACATTGAAAAAATATACATTTACTTAAGTCGAGAATTTATCATATTTAGTTCACAAAAAATTTTCAACTTTCAGTAAAGTCCCAAATATTTTTATTTTAATTTTACTTTTTAGATCCCAAAAGACCTTTTACTTTCAAAATAGGTCCCCAATGTTTTCTATTTTCTAAAACCACAAATTATTTTTTTAAAAAAAATCATATGTTAGTTCCTTCTAAAGTTTTTTTTTTTTTTTTGAGATTTTTGTTTATAATGGTACGGAAAAGAAAATTTTGTGTCTCTCAACTTTAATCAACTTAAGTAATTTTTAAGGTCTTGAAGTGAGTTTTTCTTTTTCTCCAAAAAGATCCATTTCATGATTAGAAAATAGTGCAGGGACCTAAAAAATTAACAAAAGTATGAATGACCTATCTTAAAAGATAAAGATGACCTAAAAAGTAAAATAAAAACATTAGAGACCTACGTCAAAAGTCAAAAATAACTAGGGATTAAATATAATAATTTGTCTCTACTTAATAAAATACATCATGGATAGATAGTTCAAATTCCAAAATGCAAAAGTGAAAATTAATTAAGAACATGTGCGAGACCATACGAAGAAAAAAAAAATAGTGAAATGAATATCATTTTTAGTAGGTTCAAATATAGAAAAGAAGGTAGGAATTGTTGGGAGAGGAAAATAATTAAAAGCTTGAGTAAAATCATGCAAAGAGATCAGAATAAAGTACTTTTTGGTCCGCATATAGAAAAATGTGAAAGAGAATTTAAAATTTTAAACAATGTTATGATAAAACATCACTTTGAAATTCCCTCGTAAGCCAAACATCATAAGATAAAAATAAAAAGGAAATTTTATTATCAAAATCAATCATCATTTAAAAATTTCTTAACTAAATAACAATTTTTAAAAAAAAAGAAAAAAAAACAATAATAATGAAAATGCTGAAGGAGGATCACTGAAAAGACTGGTCCATTTTCTTATTTGCTCCCAAGAAATAATTATTTGCAAAAAGAGGAAAAGAGGACATTGGTTTTACAAAGATCCTTTACCAAGACATTTGTTTAGGTAATAAATCGATTGGTTCGAAATCCAAAAGGCAAAACTGGACATGATAAACTTTTCAAAAAGGAAATTGATTGACATAGAGATAAAAAATTTCATTTTCTAAAACCAGAAATGATTAATGAAAAGCATCCTATATTGGTTTGATTATCTAAAAGAATGTGGAAGCTTGAAATTCTTTAAAAGGAAAAAAGAGTAATGTACAAAATACCTTGGTTGTTTCGCATCTCAAAAGAAAGGTAGAAGTTCAAAATTCTTGAAAACTTAAGGAGTATCACATCCCTTTTGTTTTTATTGGTAGTGCAAATACCTTTAACATAAGATAGAAGAAATTTTATTATCAAAATCACAAAAAACATGTCTTTACAATATTTAATAACAACATAAACTTTTTCCTAAAAAAGAAGGAATTACGAAAATCACGAAATACTAAGTCTACACACTTATTTTCCTAAAACAAATAAACATTTTCAAAAGAGTAGAGGAGGAATATTTTTTAAAAAAGATTCCAACCAAGAAAAATTCCAAATTATTGTGCTTTTAAATTCCAAATCATTTGTTAATTATTGTGCTTTTAAATTACTTATCTTAGTAAATTTTGGAAATTTACTTTGGGGTGGTTTTTTAGTACAATCGTTTTCACACTATTTGTTTATTGGTGGCAATTAACCCGAATTCCACAACAATTGGTATCATAGCCCAGGTTTATTTGAGTATGCTCTGTGGTTACGGCTTAGACTGATCTTCCACATCAGAAAAAATTTTCTTGGGCTAGTTGGCATTCCGCATTGACAGCTATTAAAGCAAATTTGTAGCAGAGATGGCAGACAGCACAAAACCATCCACATCGACGTCAACGGCTTCTTCATCTTCGATTTTGGGAAGAATTGCTATGACAAGTGCTAAATTTACGGTG
>JAOXNR010039505.1:0-20351 GCA_028571225.1 Parsonsia alboflavescens | reverse complement strand
TAAAGGTATTTATATATCTGAATCTATAGACATAGAAAACAGTTACAAATATGATGAGTCTGATACGATCGTTTTTCGTAAAATTATTTTTGTTTCCGCGGTGTGATTTCTATCAGATGCCTGATAAACCATTGATTTCTAGTCTTGCCGGGTTGAGACATCTTGGTGCTGTGCAGTCCTCGTGTGCAGCAACACAGGCCAAAAGAGTTTATTGAAGGTTCAGATGGAACAGAGTTCTCGGCAGTTCATAAATATATATATATATTTACTTTACCGTGATTTGATTTTCCATGAACTTGAGTTAATTTAGTTTTGTTTTCTATGGGGTTCTTCCAATTATTGAAGAAAATCTCAAGTAAGGAATTTTGTAAGAGGAGGATGCCAGTTGTTCTTTGCTTGAGATAGTTTTTCTCTCTTGCTAGATTTTCATCTTCAGAACTCGCAAGAAAAGGTCTATTCTTTTTTTCCTTCTTTTTTGTGATTGACGGCTGCATATATTTCTTCGAATGGTTTAAGGGAGTGGCAAAATTTCTTTTCTTTCTTGATTTTCCGTATTCAAGATTGTAATTTTTTTTTTTCTACTTCCATGTTTATTTCAATTTGAGTTTTGGGACCATTATCATGTTACCTGTGCCCAGGCTTGCATGAAAGCTAGAGAAAGAAAAGGAGTGATTATCTCTATGTTATTCTTAGTATAACAGAAAAGGACAGTCAAGATAAGGTCTTTGAACTGTAATTTCAATGTGTTTGCTAACATTCATCTCCCAGTATGCAAATTAATTACAATAAAATGGGTATCATGGAAATCTCATGACTCAACTTCTTCCATTGGCAAAAAATTTCAAGAATACTTCACTCTGTTGCTTTCAACAATGGGTACTGTCCTATGCCTGTGAAAATGCAAAAGGCTTATCAACGGTCCATCATGGGTTTTATTTGTTTATTTATTTTTGGTAATCTAGTTCCATTAAATTATGTTAAACACTGTGTTCTTGTTATAATTCAACTGGACAAAACACCTGCATTTGTACTTTAACTGTAAATAATGGTAGATTAAAATTTTGGATCTATCTTTTGTTGCCTACAGTAAATTTAATTAAAACTGCAATCATAACCATAATGAAGTCTGAAAAGGACGTCTTAAATACATATGTAGTTGAATTGGGAAAAGGGCCTCACCTTTAATTTGTCGGTAATCTGTATGCTTTGATTCCTCATTGTATTCAACACACAATTTGTATCTTTCTTCTTTTTCTAATACCCCAGATAAAATGCCTATTTTTTACCTGTGTAATAGAATTTGAGTATAATCTTTGTCGGTGGAGTTTGTTCAAGAAGGCTGAATATGTCCAAATCAAAGTCTTTCAATTGGATTAGTGCCATTAAAGAGCTTCGAACTGAATGAAAAACTGCTTGATGCCATGACTTTGTTTACTTCATTATTATAATGTCATTAGGATTCTTTGCTTACAATGATTATAAGAAGACCATATTATATCTCTGATAATTCAGATTATAATATTTTTATCTTCTTATGAAGCTTTGTTAGAAGAAAGAATAAAATATAATAATTTTATTATGGTATATACATACAAATAAATATATATATATATATATATATTTCAAAATTCTATTAAAGTGATTTGTCTATATTTGTTCATATCTCTAATTCTTTTTCATACTTTTTTATACAAACATTACTAAAAACACATCTTAGCATCCAATTAGCAGTCCACAGCTTTATTTACCTTAGAAAGTTCTTCTGTAAATTACAATCAAATTTGCATGTCTAAGAATTGGTTTTGTTGTCAAATCTTACTAGTTTAATGGTAAGCAACAACACTTAGGATTGGGAGGTCTCGAATTCTAAACACCTCGAGGGTAAGTGGGATGTCACAGTTGATCTTCTAAAAGGTAGAAGGAGGGTTAGGAGAAGGAAAAAGAAAAGAATTGCTTTCGTTTCTTTTGGACACTGTAGAAGGAGGGTTAGGAGAAGGAAAAAGAAAAGAATTGCTTTCGTTTCTTTTGGACACTATCTCAATAAATAAATTATGTTGACTTTGTTAGTTCAATGACTTTTAATGGTGTAGAAATGTGATTGTCTCTATAATTCACCTTCTTGTTACCTATATATAGTTTGAGGCTACACAAAATTCTAGAAATTTTGTTTTTCCAGAGATAAAAGGAGAAATGAGAAGTCTTTAAATAAAGTTGAGTTTAATTTGACATAATTGACAATATTCTAGGTATATTATTTTCAGTGAGTGTCCTTGACTTCCTATGTTCTCTCCTATCTCCTTTTGCATTTGCATTCGTCTTCTTTGTACGTTTAAGGACTTGAAACAAAGTCCCAATAGATAATTAATAAGTGATGAAGGCTAAGAATTTGAAACAAAGTTCCAAGTACATGTCATTAGCATGTTTCAAAATCCTAGAAAGTTTAGCTAGGGGAGCTTTCATTTCTATCCAAATTGAGAATAATTACTTCCTATTTACCTCAAATCCTCACCACATTTTGCATGTTACTCATATGTAATGTAAAACTAACTTTTCATTGTACATCCATTTTGACTTTTCCTTAAAGCAAAAGAAAAAAAAAAAAACTTAACATTTATTCTCTTTTAACTTGTATTTACTATCTTACCTCTCAACATTCAACACACTCAACTACCAAACCTAACAAGCTATAAAAATGAATTGAAGAAACCACAACTAACATCATTCATTTGATCAAAAGTTTCGATCCATAGTTAAACACTACTCAAAGAACCATTCCCTTGTCGAAGAGAAAGGAAAAAGCCAAGTTTTTTTTATTGTGTTTGGTCTTTAAAAGTTGGTGATTTTTGTTTTCCAAAATCAAGAAGACGAAGATAGGAGGTGTTTGGAGGTACATTATTCGGTTTGTTTCTTTGCTTTTTTTCTTCGGCGTTTGGAAGTTTGTGTTTGTTTGTCCTATGTTTTTTTTTGGCGCCGCATTCAGTAGTAGCAGGAGGAAGGAAGGAATCTGGGATTGTAGAGATTTCGGTCCACATGGACGAATTTCGTGCCTTCAGAGGGGAGATTTCAAGCCTTGAGAGGGGGATTTCAAGCCTTGGGAGGGGGGATTTCGGACTTTGAGTGGGGGGATTTCGGACTTTTTTTACACATTTCGAACCTTAAGGATATTTCTTGCCTTGAGAAGGGGATTTCAGACCTTAAGAGGGTGATTTCGAGCCTTGAAAGGGGGATTTCAAGCCTTGAGAGGGGGATTTCGATCCTTGATAGGGGGATTTCAAACCTTCCACCTCCTTTATTTATTTATTTATTTTCATTATTCAGTGGACATTTTTTGAATAGATTTCTTAATATTATTTGTAGAAATGGATTATATTAGGATTGTTGTTCATGTGGGTTTTCTAAGTCTAAGGGTGCATCTGGTGTCATACCATTTGTAGTGAACTACGAAGATTTTAGGAGAAATATGGCAAACTGCATGAAGATAGATTTAAACCAATTTGATATACAAATTTCAATTAGTTCTAAATTTTCTGATGGAAGTATTAAATTAACGGACATTGAAGACATACATGACATTGAAAGGGAAGCTAATCCTAAAGTTGTGATCGTGAACAAGATTCAAAAAACTTGTAAGGGTGGCATCGGTGGTGATATTGGAGGCAATTGTCCTCTCGGTAAAAATGATCGTGCAAGGGCTGAATTTATTGATGCAAATGATGAAGTGGAGACATCTGAATAAATTTGCACAGGTGATGATTATGAATAAGGCGAACATATTCGCAGTATTGAGGATGATAATGATGACGATGACGATGACGACAACTTTGACGATGGGATGAGACAGGTGATTCCATTTGAGCAATTTATACTGGACCCTTCTGCTCAATTTACAAATATGGTCTAGGATGATGACAAAGAAGGGCATTTTTCTGAAGACAATACTGTTCCACCTGTGGGTTCGATGGGAAAGGATGTAGTCTTTAACAATAAGGATGATTTGATAGCAACAGTCGATCAATATTCACTCGATAACCGATTCCAATCATGTGGTACATTTGGACAAGAGAAGATTTGAGGCTCGATATAAGAATAAAAAAGACTGTACTTTCTTGATATGTGCATGTTGTAGAGCTGGATGTCAGATTTGAATTATTCACAAGTTTGTCCCGACTCACACTTGTATCCAAACTGTAGAGCAAACCTAAAACAGGAAAATAAATGCTGCAATGAGTGGTCGTATGTATGCTGGTAAAATCGTCGATGCAAATCACACTCTCAAAAATGTGATTCAAGACATGTGGAAGAATTATGGTGTGAAGCTTGGCAATCTTTACAGAGTGCAAAAGACATGGCCTATGGAACTCCAGAAGACTTATACAAATAGCTACAGTCATACCTCCACATATTGGAACGTGTAATGTCGAGGATAGTGACCAGTATACATACGTGAGATGAGCAATTTCTGAGGTCATTCTGTGCATTTAGTCCTTCGATTGAGGGTTTCAAATACATGAAGCTCGTAATTATCATAGATGCAACACACTTGAAAGGTGTGCATGAGGGCAAAATTTATGTAGTTGTCTATGCGGATGGAAATGGGTAAACTTTTCCCTTTGCATTTGGGTTTGGTGAGGAGGAGGGCAATGATTCATGGGAGTCGTTCTTAAGAAGATTTCGGACTGCATGTGGATTGCGAGATGATTTGGTTATTGTATCTGATCAGACAAAGGCATACTGCACGTAGTGAGAACAGTGTATCTCGAGGTTCCTTCTGCTTTTTTGCTATCGACATTTGAAGGAAAACTTAAAAACAAAGTATAAAAATCCTCGGGTTGCAATCCTTTTTAAAAATGTGGCATTTGCCTATGACAAGCGGACATGTGACATCTATTTTGTAGACATTCAACATATGTACCCCGGCGTTCATTGTTGGTTGGATGTCGAGGTAGGACTCCGGAGTTGGTCACATGCACGTTGTGTAAACAATCGCTACAACCAAATGACGAGCATTATCATGGAGTCCCTCAATCAAGCGATCAAGAAAGCTCAGAAGTTGTCTATTACATTTGTACGTGAGTTTTTTAGGGGTTTGTGTCAGGCTTGGTTCAACAAACGTCGAGAAGCAGCAGCTACAATGCTAAATATTATCACCAAGAATGTTGTGGAAATAATTAAGAAAGAAGCTGTAAAGGTTGACTTGGAAAGACTACGGACTACATCCATTCGGGATAGGGAGGAATATGTCATAGGAAATCCACCAAAAGAAACAAATGTTGTAGTGGATATCGTCCAGAAGACTCGTGGATGTCGGAGATGGGAACTGGAAGAGATAGCTTGCAAACATGCCGTTGCTGTTACCAAGTAAAATTTTTGGTCTATTTTGTGACACAGATGATCAATTTCGATCCTTACTTTGTTAGTTTTGTGCCTCACTGAGAAATTTTCAAAATAAAAATTTTTGGTCATTTTGTGACATAGGTGGTCAATTTTTAGACACACTGATCAATTTATTGCCTCAATGATGACATTTTGTGCCTCAAAGATAAAATTTCAAAATAAAAATTTTTGATCCATTTTGTGACACAGATAGTGAATTTCAAGACACAGATGGTCAATCTCGAAATTGATTGTTTTTTTTTCAAAAAATTCCCTAGGCATGTAATTAAATATTTCTACAACTCATTTACCTCAACTCTTTTTCAATGGGACCTACTATTACACTTTATGTCGTAGTAATTCATTTGACACAGAAATACTGAAGATGACATATGCACCTTCGATACAGCCTATGCCCTTGTGTTTGTCTTTGAATTCAATTGCAAATATAAATGACATGATTTTCAATACTCCTATTGGCAAAAGGTCTATCGAAAGACCACAAGAGACTCGCTTCCTCTCTCGAAATGAACAATACCATACCATCGAAGGAAAGCATGTGAAATATGCTAAAGAAAAGAACATAATCGTTTCACATATCCGAATGCACACAACATGAAAGCCCCACCTCCCAAAGAAAATGATCCAACATTGACTAACTTAAATCATGAAGTGTCCATATTTAATCCAATATCCACACAACAATCTTGAGTTTCTGGAGAGGGGTTCTGGATGGGAAATGATAGGTAAGATTTTTTTAATGTTGATGTGAATGTCTTTGGTGAGGGTGTTAATTTTTATGAAGGAAATATCAGTTTTGACATGGTTAATGGCATGTAAATGTTATTTTAACTAGTGAATTTGTCATTTAATTTAAATTGCATCTTTTTCATTGAATCTTTTTTCGCTTTATTGAATATGTAATTGAATGGGGTGACATATATGACAATTGATATTGTTAGAAGGGATAACTCGAGCTTCATACGGGCAAAATTAAAAATTTTGGACCACAAAGGCATTTTGGTTTGCATGGAACATTTCGGAACTTCAAGGGTAAAAAACGAAACACAGGGAGTAAAAAACGGAACACATAGGTCTATTTTTTTAAAGTTAATTATTACGGGAATTTTTTAACCAGTTAATTTTTTTGAAGCTTTTATCAAGTTAATTTTGAATGGCACCTTTTTAAGTTAATTTTTTAAAGGCTTTTTGGAATTTTGTTTTCTTATGGAATCCTTTTAAGTTAATTTTTTAAAGCTTTTTTGCAAGCCAATCTTTTTATGGAATCTTAGGTAGTTAATTTTGTATGGAATTTAGCATACAATAGAATTAAATGTTATAGAATTTATTTACAATAAAAATCAAGAATACCATATATAATTTACATAATATATATTTATCCTCAATGTATTATTTTTTTTTAAAAAAAATCTAGGTCTACGATAACAAATCGCTCCACCGCAGAATGATCTAGGCCATCTCATTCCTAATATGCTACGCCATAGTGGTTATACATGGCGTAGTAGATGTAAGCGGCTCAAAGAGTCTTATCTGGCTGAATAGGGATGGAGTGCATCGTTATGTCGGGACGGGCCAAGAAAAACTGGAGTGAACCTTTGAGTCGGGAGGCATCCTGTCATACTATGACAGCCAACTTGTTGCAGAAGTCGTGGCATCAGCAAACAGATCGACTCCATTAGATCTTCTCTAGATACTTTTGTGTCAACAGATGGCTTTGGATCAGATAGTACGATTGAAGACCCATCTAGTGCGACTCAAAGTGATGGATATCCAAAGATGCAATGTAATGAGGCCATATTCAAGTATCATATCTTGAGAAAAATGATGAAGACATTGATGGCATTTGTCCGAAACAAGGAAGAACGGATCGACTTCGAAGCCATGCTCTAGGGGAGTAAAATTGGAGATGAAACGGAAGATTTGAAGCTATGATATGCAAGTTCAATCCAAGACTTTGAGGATGATACAACGATGCATTCTGGGGAAGATTATGGCTTGAGGATCAAGGGAGGACAACTAGAAGATGATGCCATGTTCGATGAAGTTAGCTTGTAGATGAAGGCCAAATTAAAGCCAAGAAAAAGCATGGAACAAGGGGTGAAACGAGAAGAAGCAAACTGGAAAAACATCCGGCCCTCTACAGCAACCCATCAGGCGCTGAATGGTAGCATCGAATCACTCCAGCAACCATCCGACTCGCCCTCAGCTTTCAGCTTTCAATGGTTAGTTGAAATACTACAATGACATGCATTTTATTTAAATAGTAAGGGATACATACCTGACATTCGCTCCTCTCCTGTTGAGTCGGACTGGGAGATGGCTGCCTGTTTGTTCTCTCCTCAATCGGAAGACTCAACCGGGTGGCGTCAAGACTCAATGGACTCCGAACCTAATAACAAACAAAAAAAAAAAGCTAGCAAAGTAATTAGAATAAAGTTCTATAGCATTGACTAATATATTGCTATAACATAAAAAGTCATGAGATACATGCCCTCTGATGGATCGTCTCGAATCTCGCATGACTGATCAAAAGATCTCGATCAATCCTCTCCTTAGCCGAATCTCCATCAATAGATGGGATCTAAAATAAAAGAAAAGTAAAGTAATTATGATCTAAATATTTAGCATTATACAAAATTAACTTAAATTTTTAAAATTATGATTAGTCTAACTTCATTGATCAGTTGAATCGATGATCCCTATTCGCTTGCCTCCCAAAATGAGCTGGGCAGGTAACTACCGCAGCAGGTCAATGCAATATAGGGGAGGCAGATATTGGCCCAGTAAAACTGCTGCGGCTCCTCTTGATCTGGTTCGATGTATGGGGAGCTAGCATGCATGTGTAACAGCAATTTAATTTAGTAACATTATCTAATTTAAAAATGAAAGTGACATTAGTAAGGTATTCAATTACGGAAGTAAGCAGCTGGACCCAGTCAACTGAGGGGCGAAGTCGGGACTGTCGAAAGGCAAGGCACCATAGGCGTCATGGACCTACCTGGGGAGTGCCATGGCTACCCACATCTTGGACGTCCCTACACAAGTGAGGACGTAGGGATGGGAAGTGATCCTAAGCTCGCCACTAAGTAAAGATAAGATTAAAAAAATTTCAAATAAGTATTTAGAGATTTTAAAAAGGATCATTGATATAAAAATGTACAAAATAATATTAAAACTTACCAGTAATAGCCAACAGTTGTCGTACAAGTGTCTCTTCCTGATATTGTCCTCTCCGCTGGAATGCTGATAAAAGTGCATTGTCATGCTCCACCCAATCGTTCCCTAGGGGAACGACTCTACAGCCTCCGGATTGTCTAACATCTTCCATACATAAAAGAGGATCACTGCAGATGGCTCACGAGTGAATATCCAGTGACCTATGATGATGCTATATGCTAGTCTGAGGGCATCATTAATTGACAGCTCTCCCACTGCCATGGTTGCATCTAGAGCAACTAGATCGATCCCCATCAATTGAGTGATGGCAGAGGTGGCCGTCACTGACCTCTCAGTCATGTACTGGTCTACTTTTCCTTGATGTAGATTGATGAGTAGAGCGTACTCCTAGAGGTCCAGTAGGTGTAACTGGCCTCGAATGAAGAACCACATCTCGTCAGGCTGTGCACCCTCCAAAGTCACCTCCTGTCTTGGGATGCAAGGCCGCCTTGACATAGTAAGCTCCATGGTAATGAGGAAGATCTACCATGTATCCAAAGGGGCCTATACAAAAACGATCTAGTGCCCCATGGAACCATAGCAGATCAATTGTTTAGCTGACATTAGTATACTTCGCGTGTGCTCCTGACAAGTACCATGGGATCGTGTCGGAGTTGAAAGGTATGACGGGTGATGTCCATATCTTTACAATAACTGGTTGACGATAATTATAATGTATTTATTTATAAAAAACATTAACGATACACTATAACGTTGAAAATATTAATTATCACTGTCGAATTAATCATTAATTAATTTTAGTATTAAAACCATAATAATAAAAACAATAATCATAAATAATATGATTAACAAAATTTTAAAATTTATTTATTTATATAGAGTGAAAATATGAAAAAATTTGGGTTCACAACCTATTTTTTAATTTGTTATCAAAATTGACCTTCCTATATAATTTTAATAATTTTTATGAGTTCTCATGTGAGTAGAAATTGAAATTAAAAAATAAGAGGTTTAGATGGGCGATTTCTGTTCTTAGAAATTGAATTTAAAAATAAGAAATAGTTTAAAACATTTCGAGCCTTGGTGAGGATTTCAGATCTTGGAGAGGACTCCAAGGTCCGAAATATCCCATTTTGGAACTTGGTCTAGGGATTTCGGTTCTTAGAAATTGAAATTAAAAGTAAGAAATTCTTTAAAATATTTTGAGCCTTGGTGAGGATTTCGGATCTTGAAGAGGACTCCAAGGTCCGAAGTATCCCATTTCGAGACTTGGATTGGAAATTTTGGTTCTTAAAAATTGTTTAAAACATTTCGAGCCTTGGTGAGGATTTCAGATCTTGAAGAGAACTCCAAGGTCTGAAATACCCCATTTCAAGATTTGGATTAGGGATTTCGATTTTTAGAAATTGAATATAAAAATAAGAAATTGTTTAAAATATTTCGAGCGTTGATGAGGAATTTGGATCTTGGAGAGGACTCCAAGGTCCAAAATCCCCCATTTCGAGACTTGGGTTGAGGATTTTGGACCTTATTTATGTGATTTCGATCCATGGATATATAACCTTGGACCTTACCCAAATTATTTCGAGACTTGCAGGGAACAATTTGGTAATATTTCATTCCATTTTGAAAGTAATCTCTATCGGAATTCCTACTTCCATACTAGTTTTCCAGCACAATAACACATCCATAGGCTCAACAGTGCACATTCAAGTTATAGAGAAAATATTTCGAACAATTCATGCGTCCAAAACAAAGATATTAACATGAACAAAGAGTATCTGAAACTAATTAAATAGGAATGAACAATGCTCCAACAACGAGCTAGACCATTGGCAAAGAAAAGAGAAGCTAAAACTAAGTAAGCAACAACAAAATCATGCTTATCGCCATATCACCATTACTGTAAGGTTGAGGAGCTAGGAGAGATACATACCTGCAGCAGCAAAGTAATGGGTTCCTTGAAGATATTTCTTCGTCACTGGCCAGCAGTGGGCAACGATCACGGAAACTTTGACATGGGCAATGGACTATGAATCAAATTGAGGTTAAAGGAAGTAGAAGGGGAACTGTTTCGGTCCTTTTTGATAGGCGAGCAGAAATGGGTTCGATTTTTAGCAAGAAGAGAAGGGAAAGGAAGGAGTGTGTGAGTTTCGAATGGCTTCGGTCTGGTTTTTAACAAGTAGAGAAGTGGATGAGTCTCGAATGGTTTCGGTCCGAGCAAAGAAGGGAAGTGAGTGAGTCTAGATTGGGTTTGGTGAAGTGAAGTGAAGTGAAGGGAAGGAAGAGGAAAGGTTTCGACCATAGGTTTTGAATTTACGAAGGGTAATAGGGTAATTTTTCATTTGTGGACCACCTTTTAATGTTAGAAAATGGGAAAAATTCAATTTGGATAGATAGTGAAAATGTAGTGGTAGCTTTGGGTAGAAATGAAATGTTTTTAAAAAATTGGATAAAATTAAAATACCCATTTCAATTTGGGTATATTTGGAAATTTCCTCGTTTAGGTAAAAGAGGTTATCCAGTTCTATTCATATTGATTGAGTCCTAACAAAATATATGGCTTCTGTTTATGCCGACTTATAAGTTGTACTGATTCACAAGAGCAAAAAAATGTACAGTCATCTAGTGTAATTGAGAGGCAAAAGTTTCACAATTTGGCCAATTGGCTCTCCTTAGTCTTACTTCGGAAAATTCTTCTCTACTTATTCTAATTGATGGGTGAAACGGGCAGGACCTGGACCTGTCAACTCAAACGGGCAGGACCCGGACAAAAGTCAACCCAAATGGGATAGAGAGCCCCATGCCTACAATACTTGAAAGTCAAACTCACAGAGTTAACAAGGACACGTGGGCAAGCGGCCAGCTACCACTGACCTCCTAGGTCACCGACCTCTGATATGAGCTCGAGTTGAGGTCTTGCCACACCCCGAATTCAATCTGGAAAGCTTTTATCCAAATTATAAATCTTCCATGCCACGACCATCGGTGCCCGACTCCTAGCCCCTTTAAGGAACCAAGGATCACTAGGTGCGGCCTCACCAGAAGAGATGTTTGAGATCCTCAATATCCATGGGGAGGTCACAAAGTTGGTTTAAAGGTCGGTTAGTGAGATGGAACTGGAGAAACTCCATGATCTTGGGAGCAATTGGTGGGAATCGACTAAATCCCGCAATTATCCTAATTGCCTACTATTACGTAATACGGAGCCTAATTCTTGGAGGTAATGCTCTCTCTCTCTCTCTCTCTCTCTCTCTCTCTCTCTCTCTCTCTACTTAAACAAAAATACACAATCAGTCTACGGATTTGGCAGGACTATAGAGAACTGAGTGTTCTTGCTTTCTTGAGAACTAGCTTTTATCGAAAATATCTCCCAGAATACTAACTTAGGCATCAAAGCTCTTCCCTGGGTGACAGCCCACTCTGTTGACCTCTTTTTCTCATCTTCTCAGGCTGTTGATCACGGAGCTCCATCAGGATCTATGGGCTGACCCGGTTAAACTCTTTCGAACCCCATCACTTTTGGCTCCGTCTGTGGAAACTGTAACTAAAAGGCCTAGCCTTTTTGCCATACATAAAAACAAATAAAACAATCCCGATGGCTCAATCATAGCCTTCGCATGTTCAATCGCCACATCATGGCAGACCACCAGCCAAAACATAATTACACACTGGAGAAATAGTGCCTGAAATACCGCTGCCAGTACAGGCCGTTAATGAGGGCAATCCAGGACCTAGCACATAACAGGGCCAGCAACTGTTGGCATAGTCCAGCCCATTCCAGAGTGTCCCGGCCAACACCCAAATCTCATAGCGAATGCCAACAACTCTAGGTCCCCCAGGCCATAAAGATCTAGACGAACCTGAGTATGTATGCCTGCAAATCTAATGTAAAGAATGGTGGCGCCCCTGGAAGGGATCTCTGGCAGGAGAGATTGAGTTCCATTGGGAGTACTTCGACACCTTCCTGGAGGGATACGCAACTGCCCAAGTGTCAAACCAGGCACACTTAGCTGGATAGGCTTCAGTCTTCAGCTGCAGGGCCGACCCCAGCACAATGATGCAGGTTGCGAAGCAGGTCAACTAGAGCAAAGGTCACAAAGAGCGAGAACCTTGTTGGTGACCGACCTCAAAGAAACCCTCAACAACGAAAGAGGGTACAACCTAAGAGATAGGCTCAACTGAGCTACCATCTCTAAGTGCTAGGTGCAGGGTGCAATCCCTGAAAAGGAGGGGAGCCTGTTGAGAACTCCTCTTGGGATGAGATTGCTCCCTCGTCGTAGCCTGATCAAAATGACAGGCAAAAGCGCTCGAGGGGCAAAACCCAACCTATTGAGGAGAGCAGCTCCCCCAGCCAATCAGGACCTTATCGACCCTAAGCAGTTTGTCCACAGCATCCGAGCAGCCAAGATGCCCTTAGGCTTCAAAGCTCCACAATCGGAGAAAAAATATGATGGAACTGGAGAACCTCACCAACACATTGATGAGTATGACTCCTACGTGGAGATGTTCGAGCATCCCGACCGGGTAAAATACAGAGTTTTTAGGTCCACACTGACCAAAAAGGCCCAATCTTGGTTCAAGGGAATTCCTGAGGCAAGCATCTGATGCTGGACACAACTGAAAGAGATGTTTCTGAAAAACTACCAAAGCAACACCAGGTGCGAAAAGGATGTCAACGACCTTTTCCTTATCAAGTAGAAGGTTGGTGAGAGCACCTGGAGCTATTATAGTCTCAATTCAACGATGAAGCAGTGGAGATTGAGTGGGAAAACGACTTCATCTATATCATTACATTCAAGCAAAGTTTGCAAAGGGGGTATGTAGCCCTTAGACTGGCCGAGGAGCTAGAAAGAACAATCAAGAAGCTATAGGCGCTCCTAGAAAAACTAATCAAGGCTAAAGAAACTACGGTCTAGAAAAAGATCCCAAGCTTCACCTCAGCCACAGACAGAGACAACAGAGGACATCTGAGGAGTCCTAAAAAACAAAAGCGGGATAGGAAAGAGCTTCACCCCAAGGGGGGAACCTTTGAAAAAAGAAGGAAGGCCATCCCCGACCTCATGGTCACTTTACTCAAGACATCACGGGCTGAGGTCATAATGGTCATGGAGAAGAGAGGCCTTCTCAAGCCGCCCAGGCCTCTCAAGAGTCCTATGGCCAAAAGGGATTCGGTAAAGATCTACCACTACCATAAAGATCACGACTATCTCACGGAAGATTGCTTCGACCTCAAACGTGAGATTGATAGGTTGATAAGGGAAGGCCACTTATAGAAATTTTTGGTAAAAAACACAAGACCTGCAAATCCACCACCAGCAGGCCCGCACAACCAAAGACTCCTAGTTGGCAAGATAAACGCCATCGAGAAAAGGTTGAAGCGCCCTTGAGGGGGAGATTTAGAACCCCTAATAGTGTCACTCCAGATTGGTGACTTCCTGGTGCATAAAATCCTAGTTGATACTGGGAGTGCTATCAACGTCCTATACCACAAGTCCTTAGATTATATGGGAATTAACAAAAACTTGCTGTTAAAGTTAGATATAGCTCTAACCAACTTCAACGAAAGCACAACTTATGCCGCTGGAATCCTACAAGTTCCCACCACAGTCCGAATAGACAATGGTTATGTCACTGAAGCAATGGGTTGGATGGTTGTCGATGCCCCTAGAACCCACAATGCCATACTTGGCCGAAGGGGGGTCATGGACCTGAGAGCAGAGATCTCCCTACTCAATTACCACATGAGGATCCAGGTCGGTAACACTTGGATTAGACTAAAAGGGGATAGACAAATGACTGCTAAATGTTACCTCGTGGAAGATAACGAAGAAAGCTCCCCAGAGCCCAAGCAAGAGGAGTGCATTGACCTCCCAAAAGAAGATGACCACCCTAGAATTCAAGCAGCCGGAAAAAGGAAGAAAGTTTTTCTCAACCCCAAATTCTCTGAGAAAGGGATCTAGATTGGAGAACTCTTACCTTCAACGAGCAATGCACAAGGTCCCTAAGAAGCAGCTCGGGGGGAATATAGAGATCTACGTGGATGACATAATGATCAAATCCAAGACTATAGAAGACTTCATGGAAGACATCCAAGAAACTTTTCATACCCTGATAGCTGCTCAAATGAAGCTCAACTAGGAGAAATGCACCTTTGGAGTCTCTGTAGGAAAATTCCTAGGCTTCATGATCTCGATGAGAGGCATTGATACCAACCCTGACAAGATCAAAGCTCTACTGGATATGGAACCTCCCAAAAACCTCAAGGAGGTACAGTGTCTAGCAGGAAAAATGGCAGCACTAGGACGCTTTATCAGCAAGTTGGCAAGCAAGGGAGAAAAATTTTATGAAGTTATAAAAAAGCCAAAGGACTTTTAGTGGTCTGAAAGTTATTAGGAAGCGTTCATCAAGTTGAAGAATTTTTTGGGAAAACCTCCTCAACTTGTCTCCCCGAGATCAGGAGAAGAAATCTGGATGTAACAGAAAAGGCTGTGAGCTTGGCATTTTGAAGCTTGCCTGATAAGAGTCCTAACCAACTTACTGCTCAAACAAGCTCTGGCAAAGCCTGATCTTTCAGGCAGGACAATGAAGTGGTCTCTCGAGCTCTTAGGGTTTCAAATCCTGTTTGAACCAAGGAAGGCCATCAAAGCTCAAGTTCTCTTAAACTTCGTAGAACAATGTGCCAGAGCTCCACTGGAGCACATGAGTACTTGTGAAGGCGATATATGGACCATGTTCACAGATGGGTCCATGGAAAAAAAGAATTCATGTGCGGGTACTAATCAGCCCTGAGGGAGTGAGAATCCCTTACGTTGTGAAGTACAACTTCCCAACCGCGAACAATGAATACAAATATGAAGCTCTCTTAGCATGTCTAAGGCTAATAAGAGCTCTCAAAGTGCAGAAACTGCACGCCAAAACAGATTCACAAGTTGTAGCCAGCCAGGTCGTGGGGGAATACGAAGCCAGAAAGGATAATATGGTCAAGTATCTCAAAAGAGTAAGAGATATGATCTCAAAACTTGACTTCTTCCTCATTGAGCAGAGTTAGGAAAAGAGCAAACTTCAGAAGTAGAAACACTGTCCAAAGTTTACCGAGAGGCAGCTGGAACCAATGCCAAGCTACTCATACTGCAATTACGCTCTTCCAGCATTAATCAAGAAGAAAGCTTGGTTATAGAGGATCAAGCAGACTAGAGATAACCAATCTTTAGATTCTTTAAACATGGCGACCTCCCTGAGAACCAGAAGGAAGCTCGCCAAGTGCGAAGATAGGCACCTCGCTATGTCCCCAGAGGAGATGACGAGGTGTACAAAAGGTCATACACATGGCTACCGCTTAAATGCTTAAGTCCATGAGAGGGCAAATATGTGATTGATGAGATACATAGCGGCATATGTGGCTCTCATATAGGGGCAAAAACTGTCGCCAAGAAGATCCTGTGGACGGGGTATTATTGTCTTCTCGGCCCACAATGGTCGTTGACATTGAGATAACCATATAGAAATGCACAAGCTGTCAGCTACATGAGAACAAATCACATCTTCCAACTGTGAAATACCAGCCAATCAATGCCTCAGTGCCATTTGACATGTTGAGTTGGCATCCTTGGACACTTCTCAAAAGGAGTTGGGGGGGGGGTGCCAAATTCTGCATAGTTGCTATAGAATACTTCACCAGATGAGTTGAAGTAGAGCCAATAATGGTGATCTCATCATGAAAGGTACAATAATTTTTGTGGACAAGTATTGAATGCCGATTTGGGATCCATTGGGCCATTATTTCAGACAATGGCCTACAGTTTACTGGTGACCCATTCAAGACCTTCTGCGAGAATCTTTGCATTGAGCAATGATTGACCTCTGTGGCCTACCCACAAGCCAACGGGCTAGTAGAAGTCACAAACCGAAAACTCCTAGAAGGACTAAAGAAGAGGCTCACTGAGCTCGAGAAAAAAGGTCACCACGCAGACTGGCCAAATGAAATCCCAAGTATGCCATGGGCAACAGAACCACACCCGGAGAAACTCCATTTAGATTGTGTTTTTTAGCAGAGGCGATAATGCTAGTTAAGGTTGGAATGACATCTTTAAGATTGACTGAGTATGACTCAGTCTTAAATGAGGGGGAGAGAAGGGCCGAGCTTGACCTCCATGAAGAGGTCAGAAACAAGGCAATTAAGTAGATAAGTTATAAAAAGCAGGTAACAAATTTTTTCAACAAGCTAGTGAAAGAAAGACACTTCGCAATTGGAGAAATGGTCCTTAAAAGGTCATATGTTGGCAAACAAGGTCAACTGACCAAGCTGCAAAAAAGCTGGAAGGACCCTACCGAATCCAAAAGTCCGCAAATGAGGGAGCTACAAGTTAGCTGATCTTGAAGGAAGAAAACTCCTGAGACCTTGGATTGCCTGTCACTTAAAAAAGTTCTATGCCTAAAGGTCATCTAAGATATGAGAAACCTCATGGACCGGCTAGATCATGGAGACCCCAAACACTCAACAATGACCACAGCGGTGGTTTCAAAAATCTCAACGCAGATTAAAGCTAAGTTCTTTTAAAGTTTATGAGGTTGTTACGCTTGTGTTAATTTGAGTTGCCTGTATGAAAGGTAGTTTAGTTATGCAAGCATGCAATTGTTGAAAAATTGTGAGTATGAAAATTAGAAACATTGTTCAAAGTAGAGGCAGAAAATACTAAGCAGTTTTGTAAAAAGACAAAAAAAAAAAAAA
Source organism: Parsonsia alboflavescens (assembly GCA_028571225.1). NCBI lineage: Eukaryota > Viridiplantae > Streptophyta > Magnoliopsida > Gentianales > Apocynaceae > Parsonsia > Parsonsia alboflavescens. The sequence continues at coordinate 3,049 of JAOXNR010039505.1, read as the reverse complement.
GCAAAGAGCCACACACAGACTTTCTGTGGGGTATCAAGTGTAGCAAAAAATAAAGCAAAAGGCCATAAACAAACCTTTGCAAAGTATTCAGTACTTAAAAAATAGTAAAGAAGTCCTAAAGCTGTTACAAAACTTCTCAGCTTTGCGGCGAGCAGCAGCACGAGTCCTGTTTGCCACGCCAAGCCATTCAACACCACGACCTAGCTCTGCACCCCTACAGTCCAGTCCTTCTCTGCCACGACAGATAGCGAATCGAGTCCTGTGACCTCCCCCTCGTGGAGGAATAGAAGGCTCAGCAGAGGTCGGAGGCCCCCCACTGCTACTCAGCCCTATGGCTTGGGCTAGCTCCTCCTTGTGGAAGCACGACAACGACCTCCACAAGGATTCCAGCGGCTGGAGTCTAGGCAAGTTCTATAAATGGAGAAAGTGAGAGAGAGTGCCCGGCCCCTGAAGGCCTGCTCTGTAAAACCGATCAAGGTCTGCTTCATGAAACCAGTCAAGGCTCCTCAGCATTGTTAAAAAAAAAAAAACAAACAAAAAAAACTATCAACATATGGAAAGGATGGAAGCAGCAAAGAAGCTAACTTTAGAAGGATTACTTACTAGAAGGAGTAATCCCTATGCCTGCACGGATCAAAGGGAGGTTACAGGACATCTTCCACCACAAACCCGCAAGCTCCAAGAAAGACCTGGCCAGATAAAAGAGAGGCATTTGGCCCTAGGCTGATCGAAATATGCCAAATTCATTAAAAATTCCCTATGCTGTACCAGGCCATTGTAAAAAGGTCGGTTAAGATTCCAGTCGGGATATCTCTCCATCAATGAATCATCAAGACGGACGAAGAGGAATTAGGACTTCCAGCCCCACTCTAGAGACTAGACACAGCCCAATATCGAATGCCGCTGAACCAGCCTCAGATACCAATTGGAAAAGCTGAAAGTTGCAAGGACTTCCAACTCGAAGAAACACCGGAAGATCTCCAAAGATACTGGAACCCTGTAAAGATGACAAGTTGCTATGAAAGCAACTACCATCTTGAAGGAATGGGCAACGAACTGGGCTAAAGGCACTCGCCAAAAATGGACTATGTCTAAAAAGAGAGGATGAAGAAAAGGAAGAAAGAGCCCTCCCCAAAGGTTGGAGCAGTGAAACGACGCATCCAGAACGCCTGGAGTGAGGGCCCTCAATTAGCATGGCAGTAGTGAAGTCACCCTCATTTGCCGCCATCTCCACCTGAAGCGTCCTAATGTCAGCAGGGCTCAAGGAAGAGTGCTGAAAGCGAATCCTAATCTTGGCCAGGTCATGAGTCAAACAAGGGATGTCACGAACCTGGGGAATGTAAGGACGATCATAAAAAATCTCATTAGCAAGAGGTTTAGAGGCTGATGTGTCTGAAGTGGAAAACATGGTGACTGAGAAGGTTCAAATGAAAGCTTGGAAGAGCAAAGAAAGGATCTAGTACAAGGAACTGCAAAGAGATGGAAGATAGCTAGGAGAAAAAAAAAATGAAGAAAGATATAACAAACTATCCATAGCTAGGAACTCCTCAACTTCTCACCAGAGAGCCAGATCGAATCAACCTTTGGCCTTCAGAGACGGGTCAGTTTCCTCAAACCCGGGGAGGGTCAACTGTTCAAAAACAAAGCTCCTCCCAACTTTCTCTCACAATAAAAAGAGTAAAGGCGCAACACTTCTTCATAAAAGAAGCAAGTTGGAGCTACCAAAACTGAAGCAGGGTGATTCTCCAACAAAGATTTCCCGCTAAGCTTTCCAAAAGCGAAGGAATGCGTCCTCTCACAAAAGTAGCTATTGCAAGAAAATGGCACAGTTTTACCAAGAGCCGCAGCTTCAAGATAGTAAGTCCTAAAATACCTAAAAGCTAGCCTCACAAACAGTTGGGAGAAAATTGTTCAACCTTTCAAAAGATCAGGACTTAGAGATGGTAACCATTGAATACCTAAAAGTCAGATCAAAGATGTGGAGATGGTAGTTTCTAATACCTGAAAGTCAGACTGTCAGCCTAGAGATGGTAACTTCTAATACCTGAAGGAATTGTCCCCGACATCAAGATGGTGAACCTCAATGCCTGAAGGTTAGACTCGCGACTTAAATTTAGTAACTTATAATACCCGAAGGTTTCATTGGCGAGTCCCGAGGTGTAAGTGGGTAAGGACTTTCTACTACCGACTTCACGGATCACGGACCCAAAGGTCATTAACCTCCAGATGAGCATAACAGACCCCTCACTAGACCATGACCGACGACCTTATAAGTCCCAGCCTTGCTCACGTACCTTCCTTGCCGCGACCAAGTGTGCATAATTCTGCTTAAAGCCGAAAAATTATAAGACAGCTTGTAGATCTCGACTAGAGGCGAGAATGGAAAGGTATCCTTGAAGTTAGCTACTACAAGGAATCGACAAACCCAATAGCAGCAACTACTTGAAGATGGTAATTTAGGAACGAACGACCTCTAAGCTCACTAGGCCTAAAGGGGGATAATGATGGGTGAAACGGGCACGACTCGGACTAGTCAACCCAAATGGGCAACAAAGCCCCATGCCTTCAATAAATGAAAGTCAGACTCACACAGTCAACGAAGACACGTGGGCAAGCGGCCAGCTACCACCGACCTCCCAGGTGACCAACCTCCTAAATGAGCTTGAGTTGAGGTCTTGCCAGACCCCAATTTTAACCGCGCAAGCTTCGATCCGAATCATAAATTTTCCATGCCACGACCACCGGTGCACGACTCCTAGCCACTCTAAGGAGCCAAGGATCACTTAGCGCAACCTCACCAGAAGAGATGCTCAGATGGAGATTCAATGCCAATCATACTAGATGCACCTATCACAAGAGTGAGAGCAAATAAGTTAAGGAAAGCATTGATCACATTTGTGCAAGGAAGAGAAGAAATGTTTGACTTTATAACTTTATTTGAAGCACAACCATCAATGGAGGTTGATCCAAGGAGTGTTCAACATATGGATGATAGAGGACATCAAGGAGGAGTGATTAAGCAAGAAATAAAGCCATTTGAAGCATTGGA
>JAOXNR010039494.1:0-14407 GCA_028571225.1 Parsonsia alboflavescens | reverse complement strand
ATGAGTTGTTCAAATCTAGGATGCTCATGTCTGGGTTGTTTCCATTTGGGTTGTTCACATTCATTTTGTCCAGATCTGGATTGTTCACGTCTGGGTTGTTCAGAAAGGGATTGTTCACATCTGGGTTGTTATTGGTGTGATCGAACACGTTACAGACTGGTTCCATGCTTTTATCAATATCTTATGCATCAAATGCATCATTTTGGCTAGTTCAAATTACATTAACACTTGGCTAGGATGTTACAAGTGTCATGTTGCTTAGGCTAGTCTGGTCTCTTATTGACACGAACACCCGACATTTGATATACAAAATTTGAGGATCCTTGCAAGATGACCATCATTGCTAATGAGGACTGGTAACATTACGTCCTTCTCATTTTTTAACCGCTGAGCACGAAGTTGCATCTCTTTTCCATGGCAGTCCATCCCAACACAATCTTCTAAAATCTTCTTCAAACCAAAATATGTCAAGTCAAATCTAACATTTTATAGAGTTGCATCGCCTTCTTTATAAATACCATCCTCTCATTTCCCGTGAAATGCCAAATATGGTTGAACTACTTTTGAAGACTTAAGATTTAAACCAGGTTAGAGTGCCCCTAGTATGAAAAGAAAACAAATAAGTACAATCCATACAGATTACAGACAACCTATATCACCTTTAAAACAACCTGCAACATTATAACCCGTACAATAGAAAAATAAACTGCAAGGCTTATAGACATTTTATGCAAGCCTTATGTGTGCATGAAACTGCCCCTAGCATGAAAAAAACAAAGAACAAGTACAATCCACACAGATATAGACAATCTATACCACCTTTCAAACAACCCATAACAACTACAAGTAACAACCCGTATAATAGAAAAACAACCAATAGGGCTTATAAACATGCCATGCAAGCCTTATGTGTGCATGAAAATGCCCCTAGAATGAAAAAACAAACAAACAAACAACAAGTACAATCCACACAGATTACAAGCAACCCATACCAACTTCGAAACAATCCATAACACCTACAAGTAACAACCCATACAATAGGAAAAACAACCCGTAAGGCTTATAAACATTCCATGAAAGCTTTATGTGTGCATCACAATGCCCCTAGCATGAAAAAAACAAACAACAAGTGCAATCCATATAGCTCACTAACAACCTACACCCCCTTTCAAACCACCCATAACACCTATGAATAAGAACCCGTACAATAGGGAAAACAACCCGTAATTGCAGATAGACAACCAGTACAAAGTACATTAACAACCAACAGACAATCCATGCAACCATTTTTCATAGCAAGGTGCGTGAACCTCAGAAACTAACACACAACCAGTGCAGTGCCCATAAACAACCCACACAACCAATTTTTGTGATCAAAGCATGACAAAAACATAAAAAAGACATGAATAAAAGGGAACATGAAAGACGTGGAAGCCTTTACAACCAATGAAAACAAATAAGACAAAACCTTTCGAAAAATTAGTTTCATAATATATAGAAATTGCACTGAGAACAACCTATGATGACTTCAAACAACCCATATCACTTTCCAAAGTACATGGTCAAAACACAAATAAGCCATGCAGTCACTTTTGAATCACAACAAAATGCATGTACCTTAGAAACTACCACAAAACCTGTAATGAACACACAATCCATGCACTGCCCTCAAACAACCCATACATGTGAGTTTTATGTTCAAAGCTTGGAAAAAATGAAAAACAAACACGGATAGAGGGGGAAAACTGAATTTTTTTCTTTTGAAGCTTGCAACATTGCTGTGTCACGTCACCAAGGGGGAGTTTGGAGCAGGTGATGAGTAGCTTGAACCATGAAAATTATGGGGGAAGAAATGAAAGAGATTTGTTTTGGGATAGGCAATTGTATTTGAGTGATTTCATTTTCAAAAGTGATTATATTTAGAAAGATTAAAAGTGTGGCCAAATTTTAAATTGGTTATCCGGAATTGGCCACCCAATCCAATTTCAACATTGTAATAATATAGGCAATACTAAGAAGAATTGAAATTGTCAAGTCTAGCTAGTTTAGTGGTAAGTAGCAATACTTGCGACCTCAAAGTCTCAAGTATAAGATATGACCAGGGTAGGTGAACTGTGTCTAGGAACACGTCAATGCAATCCAATAAAAAAGAATGCCAGCAACAAGATAAAACCTTTTTGTGGTAAGCATATTTCTTAATCTCTTTGTTCCGGAAGTCATAATTGAATACAAGTCACGAAACGTGTCATACCCTGTAAAGTTCAATCTCTCAATTCTCCAAGTAGACTAACTAAACCGAATAAGATAAATATTTCATATCTACTTTTTCGAGCATGGCCATGCATTTCATAGTCTCACTCTAGAAAGAATGCTAGATGTCTCTCTCTTGTTAAAAAAGAAAGACAAATCTTATCTTGATTATTCAACATTCTACCACATAAATCATGACATGCACAATACATGGCTTTATTGTCCACTGAATTAAGCGTGACATTTGAAAATATCAAAGTTTGCTGATGCAGGCTGGCGCGAGCTCGGAATGGCCTCAACTTTGACTTTTGACCTTTTTGTCTTTTTAGGGCTTTTTTTAATTTTCAATTAGGTTTAGGGTAGATTTTAGGTTATAAATATCTCGTTTTGTCTTCAATTATTGAGAGGCTTTTACAATGTGATTTTTTTGACTTTTGGTCATTAAATTGAAAACTTATGTGTTTTCACAATATCTAGTTCTTTTCCTGTTTAGCCATTTATTTGTTCCTGTTTATTATATAATTTGGTATCAGAGAACTAGGTTGCCTTCACCAATGGCTGAACAGAATCGTGTTGGTCGTGGATGGCGTCGTGCTGAAAGGGGACTTGGAGCTGTTCCTGAGAAAGACGAACAGCCTCGTCAACGAGACCTGCGAGAAAACGAAAATGAAGCACAGAGAAGGTGGATCCAAGACTTGGAGCGGCAACTAGCGCAGCCTAGGTTGGATGGTTAGACTAAGGAGGGGGCGGAATCAAAGATTGAATCCGAAGATGAGAGAGAAGATGACAACCCATTTGCGGCGTTGAACAGGGGGCGGCATGACCGACCAGAACGATAAGGTAGAAAACAATCTTCTTTCCAGAATCTCGACATGAAAATCGATATTTTCAATTTTTGAGGATGGAGGGTTAAAAAAAAAAATTTCCAGATCTGGAAGTTGCTGGAACAGTCCATATCGTCGAAGAAGTCAAATGCTCACCTAAGTATTCCCTGTCCAGAAGACAGCAACAAATCCACGAGCGACGATGAGCAAACACCGTCAAGCTAAGTAGAGGCAGAGGCCAGATCAGGTAGATACCGAGCTGCGAAGGCAAGCCACAGACGATTGATGCAGTGTAGCTCAAGCAAACGAGATGAGCAACAACAGCCCACAGCGGCATTCCAGTAGCTCGTAAAGCAGCAGATCGGACTTCAGAGCGGCAGCAAATTCAAGTGCTTGGATGGATGGCTGAGATTCAGTGGCGGCTAATGTTTCTGCTAGAAGAAGAAGATGTTTTCCTTATTTGCAGAAGAAGACCCTTGATTTTTCAGAAATTCTAGATTTGGTCATTAGCCAATTAGGAGTTTTTATTATTGTTATTATTAGCTTTTTAGTTCGAGTTCTTTTGGGAATTAGCACTAGTAGAAATGCAGTTGGTGAGGACGAGAATTCCGTTCGGTAACGATTGGAGCGCGCCTTAGCAAATCCTTATATATATAGTCAAAGACATGAATAAAACCTACACAATTCATTCCTAGCGTTTAAGGACCAAAATACCCTTAATAAATAATAAAAATAACATAAGAAAGCAAAGAAAAACCAAAAGAAAACATCAATTTCTAGTGGCTACTAACTTCCAACTTGCGTCAGTTGGTAGGAGGATCAGACAACTTTAGCATCTCTTCGTTTTCAAGTCACTTCTTCAGGCAGCAACCGATGCCAGTTAGGGCGTTGGATGATGCACTGGATAAGGCCTATTTGCATTGTTCTCCCTCTTTTGCTTGCTTCTTGAATGAATTCAAGTTGTACACTTCTTAGGCATGTTTTTGGTCCTTTTGCTCATGTATTCAAGCCTTTTAAATCCTCATTCAAGTCTTCAATCTTGAATACAATCTTAAGATCTTCAACTTGGCCTTCATGTTCAAGCTTAACTTTTCTAATCTTGGATCAACACTAAATTGTTCTTCATTGTTGTGCACCAATGCCTTCATTCAATTCTTAATCACTGAAACAACATCCTTGTATTTAAAATACAAAGCTTTGTATATGAACTTCTTTGCATAGAACAAGTCTTCTTTGAGATCATCATTTGCAAGGTCATCATTAGAAAGCCTTCAGGATCTCTTATACTTGAAATGTAAGTCCTTATAATGACATTTACTTCTATGAATATCAACTTCAAAATGTAGTTCCTTTGATGGCATCCTAGATAGCTCCATCTATGAATTCCTTGTTCAACTCCATTAAAAAAGATTTCTTTTATTAACTTTATTCTAAAAAGTTAAAACACACACACACACACACATATATATATATATATAAAGACTTAACATTGGAGAAAAAAAATTATAGACCTAAAAGGTTAAAAAAAGGGAAAATTGATCTTTTTCATACCTAAAGCTTAGGTTAAAGCTACACTTAATACCCATCTTTTTTCTTTTAACTGAGTACCCAAACTTGTTACGAGTGACCAAAATGATACCTTTAGTTAATTTTTTTACACCCATCCATTAGCTCAATCCAATTTTTTTCTTTTTTTTAAGGTAATTCCATACATTCTACAAATGGAAAATAAAGAAAACGGAAAGATGAAAATTTTGATTCCTAAAATTTAGGCCAACGTTGCACTTAATACCCATAGGTTTTTCTTCTAACAACTGAATACTCAAACTTTTTACAAGTGACAAAAATGATATTTTCTTTTCAATTTTTTAAAACCTATCATTAACTCGGGACTTTTTTGTTACAGTAATTTCATCCATTCTGCAAGAGGAAACAAGCCTTGGGAAGCCTTAGAAGTTAGGCTGGACAGTTGGTAGTGCTAGAATTTCAGTTTTAAGTCCTCTGTTTTTACAGCTTTGTAGTCTTGAATTTGGTTGGATTTTTTCACTTATTGTTAGTTGCTATCATTATGTTCTAAACTAGATTAGGAGGCCTAATTAAGTCAATAATCATGTTTGGGGCTGAGCCTATAAATAGGTCATCATTTGTATTGCATTTAAAAACAATTAACTTGACAAACACTTTTCAATAATTGAAAGAAATCCTTAGGGACTTAAATGTTACTTGTCCTAGAGGTTACTTAGAGCTCTTCGAGGGTTCTTAGTAAAACTTTAGGGTTCATCAATACTTGGCTAGGTTAATTAATTTGTGTTGAAAAAAATCCAAACTAATAGATCATATTAGAAGACAATCATGGTCATTAGTCATCTAGCTTGAATCTCTTGTTGAAGTCTTGGTAAAATTTCAGATTATGTATGATTTTGGGTTTGGATAGATGGATGAAGATAATCCAGCCATAATCAAGAATCACATCAATATCATATGCATGCGTCTTTCCAAGCTACAATTAGTGCAAAAGTAATATGTTTCCCCATTCTGAAAAAGTGAATCTCCCACTTTCCAAAAACTTGCAGCCCATCCTATTGGTTAATGTCCAAGTATAAGCAAAGCCTCATCTTCTGCATATCTCTTTGCAATCACTCAAACCAAGGCTTGAATTAGAGGATATCCCAATCAACTATGGTTCCATTTGTCTTATTAAACCTATTACTTACTTTGAAAATGGATGGAATTTTAACAACACATCCCTCGATAAATCTTGCCCTCATTCTGGATCTTCACAAGCTAGGATAGGATCTCTTGAGCCACTAGCAGCCCTAGAAAATATATTAACTTGGCTAGCATCACTTAATTGAACAAAATTGCAGTGATTACTTTCATTCCAAAAAAAGTAAAAATGTTTCTCATCATAAAAAAGAGTAAAAGCAACAATAAAACTATTTGAAAATCTAATGAAACTTATTCTGTATACTGGTGCGTCGATAAGCGATCAACATTTGCATAATTTCTTGTTGTTCCCCTTTTCCATAACTACAAGTTGTTTTGAGTTGTTGGGATCAAGGCCTAAAGTAAACGAACCTAAAGACGATTGCCTTTGTATTGTCCAATAATTGTGCCGTTGTTGTCGTGGTTGGCTCATGTTAAAGTTGAAGAATCCCAATTTCATTCCCAAAAATTATGTATTTCCCATGTAATCAAAGCTCTACCAAAGAACTCTCCTTCCAGCTCTGAAAACTAAGTTCCCATTATCGCGGAAGCTTTCAAGTAGGTCGAAGAAGAACCAAGTTGTTTTCCTAGCTATGATCAAACGTCTTCTCTTTGGACCTTTTTTTTTATTGGCCTCTTGTAGGATGGATGAAATTACCTTTAAAAAAAATGTGAAGTTAACAAATGACTGTTAAAATAATGACGGAAGGTATCGTTTTTATCGCTCGTAAAACTTTAGGGCACTCAATTGTAAGAAAAAAAAGGGTAATAAGTGTATCGGTTGGCCTAAACTTCAGGTATCAAAAAGGTCATTTTCCCTTTTTTCTTTATTTGCCTCCTGCAAAACGGGCGAAGTTACCCTATAAAAGTGTTGAGGTAACAATTTGTACATAATTCGGATAAGTTTTATGAAATTTTTATATCATTGTCTTTTGCAACTTGACCTAAATTATGTCATTTTAGATGTATTTTACTTCTCTATGCTTGATTTTTGTTTGTTAGAAATTTATATGGGAAAATGCCTGAAAAAAAAAAAATCAAGATTCTCTTTGCTTGCGTAGAAACGGTAGCAAAACAGACCAGTGAAATGGACTGGAGCGAACTAGAGCACCCCAGAGGGTGCATTAGAGAACCATCCAACGTCGTACATGAACCGAATGGTGCCAGATGCCTTCTGGAATCCACTCGTTTTGAAGAATTCTAAAACCAGTGTTGGACATAGACCAGACAGGCATCGGATGGGATGCAAAAATCCTATCTTATGTAGAATTTTAAGTTGTTTCTAAAACAAGTCTTTTTGTAATTGGATTCTAATTAGTTGTTAGACTTCTTTTAAATAGTTTTTTATTTCTTGCTAAAAGAAGTTGATCTATTTTAAGGATAGGAATTTGAATGCGAAGACATAATATAAAATCAACTACTCGATGGTCTTATTTGATCTATGATTAATCTCATAACAAGACCCACAGATTTTTTTCGTATTGACATTTTTTTATCTATATGCTTCTTCTTTAAAAGTAATTTTTTAATGCTTTGCCTGCAAACTTTTCAAAAATCCCCTATTTTTTACTTGTTGATGGGTTTTTATTAAACTTGAATTCAATTCTCTACTAATTGCATAAATTTGGATAGGATAGGATTTAATTTGCATTTGTTAAAATACGCACGTTTTGTTGAAGGATGGGTGTTAAAAAATTAACCAAATGTATCATTTGGTTGCTTTTAAAAAGTTTGGAGACTTAATTATAAGAAATAAGTGAAACCTTACCCTAAACTTCGAGTATAAAAAAAGTCATTTTCCATGTGAAAATCATTAAGAACCTAATAACATAAAAAATAATATTGAAAAATATGATTTTGCCTAAATTGTGCTTAGGCACATATAATTGATTATAAAAGGACAAATGAATTGGATAGAAATCGTTGAAGAATACAAAGATTAAATATAATATATATGATCAACGACTGTTTAAGAAACAAAAGTATGCAGCAACCAGCAATGGGCAATGATTTATATTGGTGTTGCAGAGTGATGTTGCTCCTTTCTTGGTAGACCGTTCGGGAGGTATGAACAGAAGAGAACACTCAGATCAAAACGAGGCCTTCGAGACCTACAAAAGAAGCCCGAAGAGGAAGGAATTCCTCTTTGGCTCTCAGATGCCTCAGTTACACTACCAGAAACATATGACAGCCTATATATCCAAATCGCCGTCGTTTAAGCTACATACGAGGATCATACAACAAATTTTGGATCGTCGCAAATAGAGGCAAAGCAAAAAAGATTCAATTCAGAAAAGACTGTCATATATAATATATATGATGGTACATATTACGGTCCAAAATTCTTGTCGCATCAAAATTATTTTATACAATATACGATGCCTACCATCCTATCTATTAAGGTATACAGAACGACAATTTCTAGTCATAGTATTAAAATTTTTATTTCTAGCATTATATACCTTTTTTTATTATGCAAAGAGTTGTTGCATATATGACTCAACTTATATATGATAGCTTTTGAATCGCTGTATATATTTATATTGATATACGACAATTATTGCACCGTTGTATATACTCAACTTATATGCGATGGTTTTTGAACCGCCATATATATTCAAATTATATTCGATGGCCTTTGAGCAGCCAAAATAGATGTAATTAGATTCTATATATATATATATATATATATATATATATTGGAATTAGGATTTATTCAAAATGAAATTTAAAAGCAACCAAATTAAAATTATAATTAAAACTAGTAGTGAAAGAAATACCAACAATATACATTACAAGATATATTAATGAAAATTGCTCATACAAAGGCATATCCATGATAAGTTAATCCACAAAAAATATATATACCAATAATGTCTATCAACCTAAAGAAAGAAATCCAAATGTGTACATCCATCAAGAATATGATTTAAGCAACTAAATCCAAATACGATGTCCATCTACTATCAAGAATTAGTGACCGCCGAAAATCCTTTTCCTGGATCTAAATTCCTACATTTAAAAACACATCGATGTCAATATAATTATGAACTTCCAAATAAGCACAAAAAAGGAGAATTCAAAAGCACTAACAAATCAAAATAAAATTTGAATAGCGCAACATTTATTTAACTTTAACCTCAACAGATGTCTACTCCATTAAAACGAAAAATGACCATCAAAACATGAAATCTTGTTAGAACCAATCATTCACTGCAAAAGTATACCTTAAAATATCAAAATCTCCAAAGATTTCCATCCTCCACAAATTGAATTACAAAAATTTTAAAAACGAAAAAGAAAACTATATATTTATAGAAAAGATGTCATTTGTTTTAAATGATGAAATCATGCGATTTCAAAGAATCAAGTATATGCATTTAATTCTAAATCTTAAGAATTACACAGCACTACATGACTGCATGATGTACGTTTATTACATATTATATATAGATATTTACCTGGTACTTTATATAAAAATAGGAAAGAATCATTTTGAAGTTTCTCTAGGACATGCCTAGATTTGACATGGGTCATGTGCCGACTAAACTAATTATGCCTTTTTCTTTTTCTTTTTCTTTTTTTTTTAAATAATTGATATATTCATAAAGGAATGATTCACGAGTTTCAAAAATGGTAGAGAAACATTAGCTATAGAGTTTAGAAGTGCATGGAATGATCTTAAAACAATTATAGTCAATAAAAAATTTGATAGAAACTTCCAACTATGCACCATAAAAAAGAATTCAAAAGTACACGTGACCATGTAACAAAACTCCACCTCCAATCAAGACCTAACATAATCATGGTTTATCAAGAACAGTTTCCATGTAAAACAGATGAATGGTAACCATTTTATTTGTGCAAGTATGGAGTTCAGAGTTTAGACCTTAGTAATCAAGTCATCATGTAACAAAACTTTCTGATTATGCAAAGAATCTGGATTGTCTAACACAAAAGTCTAATCATCAAGAGAAAAGAGCTTTTGCAACATATATTTGATCAAAGAAATATTTCAAACACTTTCAGAAATAAACTAAAGAAATACTACAGAAGTTTTCAATTGCATGAATAAAATAGGGATGGAAACAATGTACACAGAAGATAGACAGCAGAAACAGTCACTTTTACAAACTAGTATTTGCCATAATTGGCTTTAGCGCTTCCAAATGTATAAACTTATGTTGAATTTGTTTAAAGTGTAAACTTATGCATCTCATGGCCATTTTATATAACTTTACCGAAAAGATAATTTTAATGATAGCCAATACATTTCAATGTTTCAATTACTTGAACGCAATTTAAAAAGTCCTCTTATGTTTTTTTTATTATTTTTTTTACTTTGTTTCAAGAACACGTTATTCCAACTCTTACTAATTTAGTCTAGGATTACAGTACAGAGAAATCAGTGACCCCATTTCTTTTCCTTGTACATATTCGTCGACATGGTTTTTAGGAAAATGGCATAATGTACACAGTCAAAACAAAGAGAAATTTACAATATCTTGAGAACTGATAAGGATTTAGAACCAACAAAGCCAATTTCCTAATATATGCTGTCAAAAGATGCAAACTAGAGCAACGTAGTTAATAGCCCTTGTCTTGCAACTCAAAGACCTCACCAAGTTGCAGTAACATTTGACGAAGAATCATCCATTGACACATTGCAAGTGTTTGTTGCAATAAGGTATTGTCATCGTCCTTAAATAAATCCGACTAGGAAGTGAACCAAAAGTTAGCAGTAACGTAAAAATGTAAACATCCACCTAGAAAGTAAGAGCCTTTTTATTCTTATCCTCATGAACACAAACACATATAAAGTTGAGATAAAACAGAACGAAAAAAATTTATGTACCTATACATTTACATATACTTAGCGACAATGGCTACGAAACCACAACTTCTACAGTACTCATTTTTTAAGGAACCGGCCAAAACACAGTGACAAATGAGACATGTTCCATTGAAAGTGTAGACAAAACCATGCCTATGAAATAAATTAGGTAGGAACGATCTTAAAAAACATAGAACAAGGAAACACAATCAGGGTTTCTAAATCATCAAGAAGCACCCTCACAAAATTAAATTTAAAATCTCACAACCAGCATTTCTAAATCAAGGTGCACAAATATAACCAGGAGTTCAGACACGATAGGGAGAACAACACATAGGTACATAAATGAACATTCATACTCAATATATTCCTTATTCACTAATAATGTCAATTGATACTCAAGATGGAAAAGGGAACTAATCTTCAGATCTTACAGAAGCAAGCATGTCAAGTTAAATTACACAAAACGAATAAAATACCAAGAAAATTCAAGAAAAGATTTTTAGAAGAAAAAGGAAACAAACCATATGTTAAAAAAATATAATCTCTTGTGTTAGATACCTTTATTAGAACATAAAAAAGGGCACCTGGAAAGCTGACATTGTTGTTAAATATAAAAACTAGCACTTCACGCTTGGCATTCTTACCCTCAACTTTTCACCAAAATTCACAATATCAAGAGCAGCATTGTTCTTTTAAATTTTCCTCCCTATCATGTCCAATACCTTCTTGTCATATTTAACTAGACTACAAAGCACATAATAAGGACTTTAAAGGGGAAAAAAAGTCGAGTTTAAATGGGATATGTTTAGGAAAGTGTTGTGATATGCACCTTCCAGTAAATACAATAATCCTCTGTTTTTGTCTTATTTTTGATAATGCTTGATAGCCGATTTTGCCACTTGAATAACTATTGCCAAGTTCATTTTTCCACTTATTTCTAAGATTAGATTATTGTTAGCCAGCGTAATTGGGATACTTCAAATAGAGTTCAAGGGAGGAGACAATGTTTTTCAACCAAAAAAGTAATTGCAATGAGATGCAGAAGTAAAGTTGCTTTCTAGATATTCTGTCTATTCATGTTATAAAAATGCAGAATATTGTAACTTAGTCAAATAGAATTAATCACATAGAAATTAAAGATGAAGACACATGTACGTTTGTTAATGCAATTGGCAAAACTCCTTGCCTACTTTGCGGGACCCTCATATAGATTAAGTTTTCTTTAATTCCAATTACAATAAGAAACTCTAACAACATAAATTTCTTGATATAAATTATAAAAGATTTCATGCAATAAAATCCCAAGTCACTTGAGATTTGTGAACGCCTTCAACCTTGCATGTATTTCCTTTTCACAAGGAAATTTAAAAACTAACTTTACTCCAAAGTTAGCTAATGCCTCTAGCCATTGAAGCTACAACTTTCACTTAACTTGTAACACCTTCTGCAAATGTCTTTTCTTCAAATTTGCAGACAATCTTGATCAGATAGAAAATAAGAAATTTGATCTCCAAATCTTCTTGAGATGAATGAGAGCTCCAGTTGAAAAATTTCAATAATCTTCCAAGAATGAATTGCTTGACCCTAGCTCCATGTTGTAACTCTTAAGCCATTTGCAACTCAGTCGTTCTCTCACAAAACTTTTCCCGATTCTCTAAACACATCAATATTCTGAATTCTCATCCTGTTATATGATTAACTTCTAAAATCTTCCAGAATTTCCACCTTTCGAGTTTGAATTAGATTGCTTGTTGATGACACAACACATACTGTTGTTACAACTATTCCAGCTTGTCATAGCCTGTATTGCAGTTCAAAACCGCATGACAAACATGTTCTCCAAGTCAACTAAGAAATAGCTTCTCCTCTGTATATTCTAATGATGGAGATCAGGGAGCGTACATGGCATGGGAGAATTCATGGAAGATCT
Organism: Parsonsia alboflavescens; assembly: GCA_028571225.1. Taxonomy (NCBI): domain Eukaryota; kingdom Viridiplantae; phylum Streptophyta; class Magnoliopsida; order Gentianales; family Apocynaceae; genus Parsonsia; species Parsonsia alboflavescens. The sequence continues at coordinate 1,860 of JAOXNR010039494.1, read as the reverse complement.
TCTATGAAGAACTATGGAGAATCAATCTATTTGGCTTCAAATGTGGAGGTTTACAATTCAAGGTCAACAACATTAAAGATAAAGTCTATATAGATGATGAAGATGCTTATGAAAGGAAGGAGATTGTGTACAAGAACTTATATTTTAAATATAAATACGCAAGATCAAGATTGAAGAATGACTTGCTGGAGAATGTTCAAAGACTTGAAGAACTCATGTCTTTTATTGAAGACGATCTTGACAATGAATGGTTGCTCTTGTACTAAGATCAATACTTCAAGTATAAGTAGGATACTTTGAAGTTGAAAGTAGCAATGCTGGTATTGATGCAAAACAAAGAAGAACAACTTGATGTTGATGCCATGATTGAAGTAGTTACACTTGAAGATGATTGGTAAGTTGAAGAACTTTGTAATGTATTCAAGAATGAAGAATTATATGAGGGATTAGAAGGCTTGAATACATGTCCATACAAGCTTAAAGGAATGTCCAAGAAGTGACCAACTTGAAGTCATTCAAGAAGAAAGCAAACAAGGCACAATGGCCTATCCGGTTCACTGTCTGTAACCCCTAACCGTAGCCGGTTGCAGACCAAAGAAGCAACCAAATTTTGGAGAGAAACTGGCATCAGACAGCCACATTAGTCCCATAAATTTTGTTTTTCCTGTTTTGGTCTCTAATGTGTCCTTGACCCATTTTTGATGATTTAACTTGTTTTTATTAATTTTTCTTGGTCTTTTATGTTATTTTAAAGGGTTAACATGGTCCTTTAACTATTATTAGGGATTCTTTCCTTTGGGACTATAAATGGTCTCCAATTTGTCATTGAAAGACAACACTTTTACAAACAACATTTACAATGGGTGACTTTTCTTTCTTAGATCAAATTTGATCTTTGAGTGGATTTCTTCAAGAACTTTTCTAAGGTTCTTGTGATACTTCAAAAGGGCTTTTCATCTACTTTGGCGTAGATATTGAATTTTCTTCCAAATCAATTAGGTTGGTTAATTGTTAGTATTAACAAGAGGTCAATCTAATTATAAGCTCGAATCTATTGATGAGTCTTGGGAACCTTGTCTTCAATTTGATGGATCAAGAGTTGGGCCAAGATAATGAGAAACTTCAATTGGTGATCACATTATATTTTGGTATCAGAGAATATGTTTTCATCAGGAGGATTCCCTATCTCTAACTGCTTTCTTTGTTTAAGTGTGAAGATCATGTTTTCTTCTTTGAAATCTCATGTTATCTTATGTGATTTTATGTTTGTTCCTTCACATTAATCCTAGATCTTCTAATTGTGATCCTTGTGAATTGTGTCCAACACCAAAAATCAAGGCCAATTCAATTTTTTTGGTGTTTCTACTCCTTCTACCATCTCTACCAAAAAAAAAAAAGAATGGATCAAAGATCTCAATTGTGAAAATTTTGAAAATAATATCAAAAAAAGAAAGGGAACTTCGAAATTCATGCTTGATCTACCACTTATAAAGTTGAATTCTATTGATATGTTGATCAAATTGATGGGTAGAGCTTGAATTATGATCTTTTGAATTGAATTGCCTACTTATCTACTCAAATTGGTTGATAGGGACACTTGATTAAAATTTTGGATCGCAACTCTTTCACCTCAAGGTGTTTGATAAAATGCCAATTTTTTATTCTTTGAATTCCAAGTGTTTGATCATTTGTCTTGTGTTGATTGACCTCACTCTCTAAAATTCCTAACTCTTTGGTTCTTATTTGTTGGTCATAATTCACTACTTGATTGAGTTATATGGATACTTGACATTCTTTTGCTTGAGTAGTTACATTGCCCAATTTGAGTTGATTAAGAACCTCGAGAGGCATTGGAAATGT